>JANJXV010000925.1:252500-263458 GCA_024803745.1 Megascapheus bottae | reverse complement strand
CTCACCCTAACCCTAACACTTACCGCAACCCTAACTCTACACCAAACCCTAATCTTAACCCTAACCCTAACCCTAACCCTAACCTTAACCCCTTACCCTAAACCTAACCCTAAACCTTACCCCTACTCTTACCCTAACCCTAACCCTAACCTTAACCCGAACCCTAACCCTAACCCTTACTCTTACCCTAAACCTAACCCTAAACCTTACCCTAACCCTAACGCTAAACCTAACAATAACCTAACCCTAATCCTGACCCTTACCATTATCAGAACTCTAACCCTAAACCTAACCCTAACCCTACCCTAACCCCTTACCCTAACCCTAACCCTAACACTAACCCTTACCCTTACCCTAACCCTATCCTAACCCTAACCTTAATGCTAACCCTAACCCTAAACCTAACCCTTACCCTATCCCTAACCCTAACCTTAATCCTTACATCAACCCTAACCCTAACCCTTACCCTTACCCTAACCCTAAGCCTAACCTTAATGCTAACCCTAACCCTAACCATAAGCCTAACCCTTAGCCTAACCCTAACCCTAAACCTAACCCTTACTATAACCCTAACCCTAAACCTAACCCTAACCCTTACTCTAATCCTTACCCTTTCCCTAACCCTAACCCTAACCCTTACCCTTCCCCTAACCCTAACCCTAAACCTAACCTTAACGCTAACCCTAAACCTTACCCTTACCTATACCATAACCCTAACCCTAACACTTAACCTTACACTAAACCTAACCATAACCCTAACCCTAACCCTTAACCTTACCCTAACCCTAACCCTAAACCTATACCTAACCCTAATCCTAACCCTAACCCTAACCCCCAAACCTAACCCTCATCCTAACAATAACCCTAACCCTTACCTTACACTAACCCTACCTTAAACTTAATGCTAACCCTAACCCTAACCCTTACCCTAACCCTAACCCTAATCCTTACCTTAACCCTAACCCTAACCCTAACCCTAACACTCATCCTAACCCTAACACTTACCCTTACCCTAACTCTAACCCTAAACCTAACCCTAACCCTAACCCTAACCCTAACCCTAAACCTAACCCTAACCCTAACCCTATCCCTAACACTACCCTTACCTTAACCCTAACCCTAAAGCTAACCCTAACCTTAACCCTAACCCTTACCCTAAACCTAAACCTAAACCTATCCCTAACCTTAACTCTAACCCTAACAAAAAAACCTAACCCTCAACCTAACAATAACCCTAACCCTTACCCTTACGCTAACCCTAACCCTAAACTTAACGCTAACCCTAAAGCTAAGCCTTACCCTAAACCTAAACCTAACCCTTACCCTAACCCTAGCACTAACCCTAAGCCTAACCCTAACCCTACGCCTAACCCTAAACTTATTCCTAAACCTAACCGTAAATTTAACCCTAACCCTAAGCCTAAGCCTAACCCTACCATTACCCTTACCCTAACCCTAACCCTAAATCTAAACCTAACCCTAATCCTAAACCTCGCCCTAACACTAACCCTAACCTTAAGCCTTACCCGAACCCTAAACCTTACCCTTACCCTAACCCTAACCCTAACCCTAAACCTAAACCTAACCCTAATCCTAAACCTAACCTTAACCCTAACCCTAACCTTAACCCTAACCCTAACCCTAACCCTAACCCTAATCCTAACCCTAACCCTAAGTCCTAACCCTTACCCTAACCATAACCCTTACCCTTATCCTAAACCTAACCCTAACCCTAAACCTAAACCTAACCCTTACCCTAACCCTAACCCTAAACCTAACCGTAACTCTAACCCTAAACCTAATTTTAACCCTCACCCTAACCCTAACCCTAACCCTTACCCTTACCCTAACCGGAAATCTAACACTAACCCTAACCTTAACCCTAACCCTAACACTCACCCTAACCCTAACCCTTACCCTTACCCTAACCCTAACACTAAACCTAACCATAATCCTAACCCTAACCCTTACCCTTACCCTAACTCTAACCCTAAACCTAATCCTAACCCTAACCCTAACCCTATCCCCTAACCCTAAACCTAACCCTAAATCTAAACCTTACCCTTATCTTAACGCTAACTCTAACCCTAATCCTAACTCCAACACTTACCTTTACCCTAACCCTAACCCTAACCCTAAACCTGAACCTAACCCTAACCCAAACCCTAACCCATAACCTTACTGTAACCCTACCCTAACCCTAACCCTAAACCTTACCCTAACCCTAATCCTAACCCTAACCCTTAACCTAACCCCTAACCCTAACCCTAACCTTAACCCTAACCCTAACACTAACCCTAATCCCTAACCCTAACCATAACCCTAACATTAAACATAACCCTAACCAAAACCCTAACCCTAACCCTTACCCTTACCCTAACACTAACACTAACCCTAACACTAACTCTAACCTAAACTCTATCCTAACCCTCACCCTAACCCTAACACTAACCATTACCCTAACCATAACGCTAAACCTAAACCTAACCCTAATCCTAACCCTTACCCTTACAATAACCCTAACCGTAAACCTAACCCTAACCCTAACCCTAACCCCTAACCCTAACCCTATCACTAACCCTAAACCTTACCCTTATCCTAACCCTAACCCTAACCCATACCCGTACCCTAACCATAACCCTAACCTTAATGCTAACCCTAACCCTAACCCTAACCCTTACCCTAACCCTAACCCTAACCCTAACCTTAAGCCTAACCTAACCCAAACCGTAACACTTAACCTTACCCTAACCCTACCCCTAAACCTAACCCTAACCCTAAAACTTACAATAACCCTAACCCTAAAACTATCCCTAAACCTAATCCTAACCCTAACCCTAACCCCAAACCTAACCCTCCCCGTAACAATAACCCTAACCCTAAACCTTACGCTAACCCTAACCCTAAACTTAATGCTAACCCTAACCCTAACCTTAACCCTTACCCTAACCGAAACACTAATCCTTACCCTAACCCTAACCCTAAACCTAACCCTAATCCTAACCCTATCCCTTAACCTTACCCTAACCCTAACCCTAAACCTAACCCTAACCCTAACCATAACACTACCCTTACCCTAACCCTAACCTTAAACCTAAACCTAACCCTAACCCTAACCCTTACCCTAACCCTAGCCCTAAACTAAACCTAACCATAATCCTAACCCTAACCCTAACCCTAACCCTAAACTTAACCCTAACCCTAATCCTAACCCTTACCCTTAACCTAACCCTAACCCTAACCCTAATCCTAACCCTAACCCTAACACTACCCTTACCCTAACCCTAATCCTAACCCTAACCCTAACTCCTAAACCTTACCTAACCCTAACCCTTACCCTTATCTTAAACCTAACCCTAACTCTAACCCTAACCCTAAACATAACCCTTACCTAACCCTATCCCTAAACATAACCGTAACTCTAACCCTAAACCTAATCTTAACCCTCACCCTAACACTAACCCTAACCCTTAACCTTACCCTAACCCGAACTCTAACACTAACCCTAACCTTAACCCCAACCCTAACACTCACCCTAACCCTAACCCTTACCCTTACCCTAACCCTAACACTAAACCTAACCATAACCCTAACCCTAACACTAACCCTTATCCTTACCCTAACTCTAAACCTAACCCTAACCCCAAAACCTAACCCTAACCCTAAATCCTTCCCCTTAACCTAACCTTACCGTAACCCTTTCCCTAACCATAAACCTAACCCTAACCCTAACCCTAACCCTTAACCCTTACACTAATCCTAACCCTAACCCTAACCTAACCCTAACACTAACCCTAAACCTTAACCTTATCCTAACCCTAACCCTAACCCTAACCCATACCCTTATCCTAACCCTAACCCTAAACTTAATGCTAAACCGAACCCTAACCCTAACCCTTACCCTTTCCCTAACCCTAAACCTAACCCTAACCCTAACCCTTAGCCTTACCCTAACCCTCACCCTAACCCTAACCTTAAGCCTAACCCTAACCCTTACCCTTACCCTAACCCTAAACCTAACCCTAACCTTAACCCTAACCCTAACAATCACCCTAACCCTAACCCTTACCCTTACCCTAACCCTAACACTAAACCTAACCAGAAGCCTAACCCTAACCCTTACCCTTACACTAACGCTAAACCTAACCCTAACTTTAACCCTAACTCTAAACCTAAGCCTAACCCTAACCCTTACCCTTACCCTATCCATAACCCTAAACCTAAACCTAACCCTAAACCTTACCCTTATCCTATCCCTAACCCTAACCCTAACCCATACCCTTATCCTAACCCTAACCCTAACCTTAATGCTAAACCTAACCCTAACCCTAACCCTTACCTTTCCCTAACCCTAAACCTAACCCTAACCCTAACCCTTAGCCTTACCCTAACCCTAACCCTAACCCTAACCTTAAGCCTAACCCTAATCCAAACCCTAACACTTAACCTTACCCTAACCCTACCCCTAAACCTAACCCTAACCCTAAAACTTACCCTAACCCTAACCCTAAAACTATCCCTAAACCTAATCCTAACCCTAACCCTAACCCCCAAACCTAACCCTCCCCATAAAAGTAACCCTAACCCTAAACCTTACGCAAACCCTAACCCTAACCTTAATGCTAACCCTAACCCTAACCTTAATGCTAACCCTAACCCTAACCATAACCCTTACCCTAACAGAAACACTAATCCTTACCCTAAACCTAACTCTAACCCTAACCCTAACCCTTACCCGTTCCCTAACCCTAACCCGTACCCTAACCCTAACCCTAACCCTAAACCTAACCCTAACCCTTACCTTTTCCATAACCCTAACCCTAAACCTAACCCTAACCCTAAACCTAACCCTAACCTTAAACCTAACCCTAAGCCTAAGCCGAAACCTAACACTTACCCTTACCCTAACCCTAAACCTAAACCTAAAACTAACCCTAATCCTAACCCTAACCCTCACCCTAACCCTAAACCTAACCCTAACCCTAACTCTAACCCTAACACTACCCTTACCCTAACCTAACCCTAAACCTAACCCTAAACCTATCCCTAACCCTTACCCTAACCCTAACCTAAACCTATCCCTAAAACTAACCCTAAACCTAACCTCCAAACCTAACCCTCAACCTAACAATAACCCTAACCCTTAACCTTACCCTAACCCTAACCCTAACCTTAATGCTAACCCTAACCCTAACCCTTACCCTAACCCTAACACTAACCGTAAGCCTAACCCTAACCCTATCCCTAACCCTAACCCTATTCCTAAACCTAACCGTAACCTTAACCCTAACCCTAAGCCTAAGCCTGACCCTAACCATTACCCTTTCCCTAACCCTAACCCTAAACCTAAACCTAACCCTAATCCTAACCCTTGCCCTAACACTAACCCTAAACTTAACCCTAACCCCAACCCTAACTCTTACCCTTACCCTAAGTCTAACCCTAACCCTAACCCTAAAACTAAACCTAACACTAATCCTAACCCTAACCTTAACCCTAACCCTAACCCTAACACTAAACCTAACCCTAACCCTAACCCTAACCCTTACACTTACCCTAACTGTAACCCTAAACCTAACCCTAACACTAACCCTAAACATATCCCCTAACCCTAACCCTAACCCTAAACCAAACCCTAACCCTAAACCTAACCCAAACCCTTACTGTATCCCTAACCCTAACCTTAACCCTAACACTTACCCTTACCCCAACCCTAACCCTTACCCTAACCCTAACACTAACCCTTACCCTAACCCCTAACCCTAACCCTAACTTAACCCTAACCCTAACCCTAAACCTTACACGTACATTAACCATAACCCTAACCCGAACACTAACCCTAACCTTAACCCTAACCCTAACCCTCACCCTAACCCTACACCTTACCCTTACCCTAATGCTAACCCATACCCTAACCCTAACCCTAACCCTTACACGTACACGAACCCTAACCCTAAACCTAACCCTAACCCTAACCCCTAAACCTAACCGTAACCCTAACCTTAACCCTAACCCTAACCCTAACCTTAACCCTTACCCTTACCCTAACACTAACCCTAACCTTAACTCTACCCTAACCCTCACCCTAACCCTAACCCTAACCCTTACCCTAACCATAACGCTAAACCTAACCCTAACCCTAATCCTAACCTTTAACCTTACCCTAACCCTAACCCTAAACCTAACCCTAACCCTCATCCTAACCCTTACACTTACACTAACCCTAACCCTAACCCCTAACCCCTAACCCTAACCGTAACCCTAACATTAACACTAACCCTAACCTTAACTCTATCCTAACCCTCACCCTAACCCTAACCCAAACCATGACACTTAACCTTACCCTAACCCTACCCCTAAACCTAACCCTAACCCTAACGCTTACCCTAACCCTAACCCTAAAACTATCCCTAAACCTACTTCTAACCCTAACTCTAACCCCCAAACCTAACCCTCCCCCTAACAATAACCCTAACCCTTAACCTTACCCTCACCCTAACCCTAACCTTAATGCTAACCCTAAACCTAAACTTAACCCTTACCCTAACCGAAACACTAATCCTTACCCTAACCCTAACCCTAAACCTTCCCTTTCCCTAACCCTAACCCTTACCCTATCCCTAAACCTATCCTTTACCCTTTCCCTAACCCTAACCCTAACCCTAACCCTAAACCTAACCCTAGCCTTAAACCTAACCGAAAGCCTAAGCCTAACCCTAACACTTACCCTTACCCTAACCCTAAACCTAAACCTAACCCTAATCCTAACCCTAACTGTAACCCTAACCCTAAACTTAACCCTAACCCTAACCCTAACCCTTACCCTTACCCTAACCCTAAATCTAAACCTAACCCTAACCCAAACCCTAACACTACCCTAAACCTAACCCTAACCCTAACCCTAACCCTAACCCTTAATGCTAACTCTAACCCTAACCCTAACCCTTACCCTTACTCTAACCCTAAGCCTAATCCTTACCCTAACCTTAACCCTAACACTTACCCTTACCCTAACCCTAACCCTAACCTTAATGCTAACCCTAACCCTAACCCTAACCCTAACCCTTACCCTAACCCTAACCCTAATCCTTACCCTAACCCTAACCCTAACCCTAACACTAATCCTATCCCTAACCCTAACCCTAACCTTAACCCTAACCCTAACCCTTACCCTTACCCTAACCCTAACCCTAACCCTAACCCTAATCCTAAACCTAACCCTAATCCTAACCCTAACCTTCACCCTAACCCTAACCTTAACCCTAATCCTAACCATAACCCTAACCCTAAACTTAACCCTAACCTGAACACTAAACCTAAACCTAAACCTAATCCTAACCCTAGCCCTAACCCTAACCCTAACCTTAACCCTAACCCTAACCCTTACCATTACCCTAACCCTAACCCTAACCCTAACCTTAACCCTAACCCTAACCCTAACTCTAACCCTTACATTTACACTAACCCTAACCCTAAACCTAACCCTAACACTAAACCTAACCCTAACCCCTAACCCTAACCCTAACCCTAAACCTAACTCTTACCCTTATCCTAACCCTAACTCTAACCCTAACCCTAACTCTAACACTTACCATTACCCTAACCCTAACCATAACCCTAACACTAACACTAACCCTAACCCTAACCAATACCCTACTGTAACCCTAACCGTAACCCTAACGCTAACACTAACACTTACCCTTGCCCTAACCCTAACCCTTAACCTAACCCTAACCCTAACCCTAAACCTTATCCTAACCCCTAACCCTAACCCTAACCTTAACCCTAACCCTAACCCTAACCCTTAAACTTACACTAACCCTAACCCTAACGCGAACACTAACCCTAAACTTAACCCTAACCCTAAACCTCACCCTAAGCCTAACCCTTACCCTTACCCTAACGCTAACCCTAAATATAACACTAAACCTAATCATAACCCTTACACTTACACTAACCCTAACCCTAAAACAAACCCTAACCCTAACCCTAACCCTAACCCCTAACCCTAACCGTAACTCTAACCTTAACCCTAACCCTAACCCTAACCATAACCCTAACCCTTACCTTTACCATAAAACTAACCATAACCCTAACACTAACCCTAACCTTAACTCTACCCTAACCCTCACCCTAACCCTCACCCTTACCCTAACCATAACGCTAAACCTAACCCTAACCCTAATCCTAACCCTTACCCTTACCCTAACCCTAACCCTAAACCTAACCCTAACCCTACCCCTAACCACTAACCATAACCAACACTAAACCTAACGGTTTCCCTTATCCTAACCCTAACCCTAAACTTAATGCTAACTCTAACCCTAACCCTAACCCTAACCCTTACCCTAATCCTAATCCTAACGCTAACTTTTACCCTAACCCTAACCCTAACCCATACCCTTACCCTAAACCTAACCCTAACTTTAATGCTAACCCTAACCCTAACCCTTACCCTAACCCTAACCCTAAGCCTTACCCTAAACCTAACCCTAACCCTAACCCTAAAATAAACCAAATCCTAACCCTTACCCTTACCCTTACCCTAACAATAACCCTAACCCTAACCCTTACCGTAACCCTAACCCTAACACTTACCCTTTCCCTAACCCTATACCTAACCCTAAACCTAACCCTTTCCTAAACCTTACCCTTTCCCTAACCCTAACCCTATCCCTAAACCTAACCGTAAGTTAACCCTAACCCTAAGCCTAAGCCTTACCCTAACCCGTACCCTTACCCTAACCCGAACCCTAAACCTAAACCTAAACCTAATCCTAACCCTAGCCCTAACCCTAACCCTAACCTTAACCCTAACCCTAACCCTTACCCTTACCCTAACCCTAACCCTAACCCTAACCCTAATCCTAAACCTAACCCTAATCCTAACCCTAACCTTCACCCTAACCCTAACCTTAACCCTAATCCTAACCATAACCCTAACCCTAAACTTAACCCTAACCTGAACACTAAACCTAAACCTAAACCTAATCCTAACCCTAGCCCTAACCCTAACCCTAACCTTAACCCTAACCCTAACCCTTACCATTACCCTAACCCTAACCCTAACCCTAACCTTAACCCTAACCCTAACCCTAACTCTAACCCTTACATTTACACTAACCCTAACCCTAAACCTAACCCTAACACTAAACCTAACCCTAACCCCTAACCCTAACCCTAACCCTAAACCTAACTCTTACCCTTATCCTAACCCTAACTCTAACCCTAACCCTAACTCTAACACTTACCCTTACCCTAACCCTAACCATAACCCTAACACTAACACTAACCCTAACCCTAACCAATACCCTACTGTAACCCTAACCGTAACCCTAACACTAACACTAACACTTACCCTTGCCCTAACCCTAACCCTTAACCTAACCCTAACCCTAACCCTAAACCTTATCCTAACCCCTAACCCTAACCCTAACCTTAACCCTAACCCTAACCCTAACCCTTACACTTACACTAAACCTAACCCTAACGCGAACACTAACCCTAAACTTAACCCTAACCCTAAACCTCACCCTAAGCCTAACCCTTACCCTTACCCTAACGCTAACCCTAAATATAACACTAAACCTAAACCTAACCCTTACACTTACACTAACCCTAACCCTAAAACAAACCCTAACCCTAACCCTAACCCTAACCCCTAACCCTAACCGTAACTCTAACCTTAACCCTAACCCTAACCCTAACCATAACCCTAACCCTTACCTTTACCATAAAACTAACCATAACCCTAACACTAACCCTAACCTTAACTCTACCCTAACCCTCACCCTAACCCTCACCCTTACCCTAACCATAACGCTAAACCTAACCCTAACCCTAATCCTAACCCTTACCCTTACCCTAACCCTAACCCTAAACCTAACCCTAACCCTACCCCTAACCACTAACCATAACCAACACTAAACCTAACGGTTTCCCTTATCCTAACCCTAACCCTAAACTTAATGCTAACTCTAACCCTAACCCTAACCCTAACCCTTACCCTAATCCTAATCCTAACGCTAACTTTTACCCTAACCCTAACCCTAACCCATACCCTTACCCTAAACCTAACCTAACTTTAATGCTAACCCTAACCCTAACCCTTACCCTTACCCTAACCCTAAGCCTTACCCTAAACCTAACCCTAACCCTATCCCTAACATGAACCAAATCCTAACCCTTACCCTTACCCTTACCCTAACAATAACCCTAACCCTAACCCTTACCGTAACCCTAACCCTAACACTTACCCTTTCCCTAACCCTATACATAACCCTAAACCTAACCCTTTCCTAAACCTTACCCTTTCCCTAACCCTAAAACCAACCCTAACCCTTACCCTTACCGTAAACCTAACACTAACTCTAAACTTAACCTCAACCCTAACTCTAACCCTAACCCTAACACTTACCCTTACCCTAACCCTAACCCTAATCCTAAAACTTACCCTAACACTAACCCTAACCCTAAACCTTACTCTTACCCTAACACTAACCTTAACCTTAACCCGAACCCTACACCTAAACCTAACCCTAACCCTTACCCTTACCCTAACCCTAAACCTAAACATAAAACTAACCCTAATCCTAATCCTAGCCCTAACCATAACCCTAACCTTAACGCTAACCCTAACCCTAACCATAACCCTAACCCCAAACATAACGCTAACCCTAACCCTTACCCTTTCCCTAAACCTAACCCTATCCCTAAACATAACCGTAAGTTAACCCTAACCCTAAGCCTAAGCCTTACCCTAACCCGTACCCTTACCCTAACCCGAACCCTAAACCTAAACCTAAACCTAATCCTAACCCTCGCCCTAACCCTAACCCTAACCTTAACCCTAACCCTAACCCTTACCCTTACCCTAACCCTAACCCTAACCCTAACCATAATCCTAAACCTAACCCTAATCCTAACCCTAACCTTCACCCTAACCCTAACCTTAACCC
>JANJXV010000925.1:242500-247500 GCA_024803745.1 Megascapheus bottae | reverse complement strand
CTAACCTTAACCCTAATCCTAACCCTCACCGTAACCCGAACCCTTACCCTTACCCTAACCCTAACCCTAAACCTAACCCTAACTCTAACCCTAACGCTAATCCTAAACCTAACCCTTACCCTAATCCTAACCCTAAACCTAACCATAACCCTAACCCTAACCCTAATCTTAACCCTACCACTAAGATTAACAATAACCCTTAACCTTACCCTAAACCTAACCCAAACACTAACCCTAACCTTAACCCTAACCCTAACCTTAACCCTTACACTTACCCTAACCCTAACCCTAACTCTAACCCTAACCCTAACCCTAAACCTAACCACTAACCCTAACCTAACCCTAAACCTAAACCTTACCCTTATCCTCACCCTAACTCTAACCCTAACCCTA
Source organism: Megascapheus bottae (assembly GCA_024803745.1). Classification (NCBI taxonomy): domain Eukaryota; kingdom Metazoa; phylum Chordata; class Mammalia; order Rodentia; family Geomyidae; genus Megascapheus; species Megascapheus bottae. The sequence continues at coordinate 247,107 of JANJXV010000925.1, read as the reverse complement.
ACCCTAAACCTAGCTCTTACACTTACCCTTACCGTAACCCTAACCCTAAACCTAACCCTAAACATAACCCAAACCCTAACCCTAACCCTAACCTTAGCACTAAAGCTTATCCTTACCCTCACCATAACCCTAACCCTAAACTTAACCCTAACACTAACCCTATCCCTAACCCTTAACCTTACCCTAACCCTATCCCTAACACTAACCCTAACCTTAACCCTAACCCTAACCATCACCCTAACCCTAACCCTAACCCTTACACTAACCCTAACCCTAACACTTACCCTTACCCTAACCCTAACCCTTACCCTAACCCTAACCCTAATCCTAACCCCCAACCCTAACCCTAACCTTAACCCTAACCCTAACCCTAACCCTTACACTTACCCTAACCCTAACCCTAACCCGAACACTAACCCTAACCTTAAATCTAACCCTAACCCTCACCCTAACCCTCACCCTAACCCTTACCCTAATGCTAAACCTAAACCTAACACTAACGCTAATCCTAACCCTTACAATTACACTAACCCTAACCCTACCTAACCCTAACCCTAACCCCTAACCCTAACCGTAACCATAACCTTAACCATAAACCTAACCCTAAACCTAACCCTTACCCTTAACCTTACCCTAACCCTAACCCTTACCTTAACCCTAACCCTAAACCTAACCCTAACCCTAATCCTAACCCTAACACTTACACTTACCCTAACCCTAAAACTAAACCTAAACCTATCCCTAACCCTAACCCTAACCCTAACCCCCAAACCTAAGCCTCACCCTAACAATAACCCTAACCCTTACCCTTACCCTAACCCTAACCATAATCTTAATGCTAACCCTAACCCTAACCTTAACCCTTACCCTAATCCTAACCCAAATCCTTACGCTAACCCTAACCCTAACCCTAACACTTACCCTAACCCTAACCCTAACCCTAAACCTAACCCTAACCCTAATCCTAACCCTAGCCCTAACCCTAACCCTAACCTTAACCCTACCCCTAACCCTAACCCTTACACTTACCCTAACCCTAACCCTAACCCCAACCCTAACGCTAACCCTAACCCTTACCCTATCCCTAACCCTAACCCTATCCTAAACCTAACCGTAACCTTAAACCTAACCCTAATCCTAAGCCTAACCCTAACCCTTACCCTTTCCCTAACCCTAACCCTAAAACTAAACCTAACCCTTATCCTAACCCTAACCTTAACTCTAACCCTAACCCCAACCCTAAACCTAAAACTTACCCTAACCCTAACCCTAAACCTAACTGTAACTCTAACCCTAAACCTAATCTTAACACTCACCCTAACCCTAAGCCTAACCCTTAATCTTACCCTAACCCTAACACTAACACTAACCCTAACCTTAACACTAACCCTAACCCTCACCCTAACCCTAAACTTTACCCTTTCCCTAACCCTAACCCTAACCCTAACCCTAAACCTAACCCTAACCCTAACCCTAAACTTAACACTAAACCTTATCCTTATCCTCACCCTAACCCTAACCCTAAACTTAACCCTAACACTAACCCTATCCCTAACCCTTAACCTTACCCTAACCCTATCCCTAACACTAACCCTAACCATAACCAGAATGCTTATCCTTACCATAACCCTAATGCTAAACTTAATGCTAACCCTAAACCTAACCCTAAACCTTACCCTAAACCTAACACTAATCCTTACCCTAAACCTAACCCTAACACTAACCCTAACACTAACCCTAACCCTTAACCTTTCTCTGAACCTAACCCTAACCCTAAACCTAACCCTAACCTTAACCCTAACCCTAAGCCAAAGCCTACCCCTAACCATTACCCTTACCCTAACCCTAACCCTAACCCTAAACCTAAACCTAAACCTAATCCTAATCCTAACCCTAACCTTAACCCTAACGCTAACTTTATCCCTAAGCCTAGACCTAACCCTTACTCTTACCCTAACCCTAACACTAAAACTAACGCTAACCATAACCCTAACCAGAATCCTTACCCTTACCCTAATCATAATCCTAACCGTAACCCTAACCCTAAAACTTACCCTAAACCTAACCCTAATCGTAACCCTTACCCTTACCCTAACCCTAACCCTAATATTAACCCCAACCCTAAACCTAAACCTAACCCTAACACTAAACCTTACCCTTACCCTAATCCTAACCCTAGCCCTAACCCTAACCCTCACCTTAACCCTACCCCTAACCCTAACCCTTACCCTTACCCTAACCCTAACCTTAACCCTAACCCCAACCCTAACGCTAACCCTAACCCTTACCCTATCCCTAACCCTAACCCTATCCTAAACCTAACCATAACCTTAAACCTAACCCTAATCCTAAGCCTAACCCTAACCCTTACCCTTACCCTAACCCTAACCCTAAACCTAAACCTAACGCTAATCCTAACCCTAGCCCTAACCCTAACCCTAACCTTAACCCTAACCCTAACCCTTACCCTTACCCTAACCCTAACCCTAACCCTAACCCCAACCCTAACGCTAACCCTAACCCTTACACTATCCCTAACCCTAACCCTATCCTAAACCTAACCGTAACCTTAAACCTAACCCTAATCCTAAGCCTAACCCTAACCCTTACCCTTACCCTAACCCTAACCCTAAACCTAAACCTAACGCTAATCCTAACCCTAGCCCTAGCCCTAACCCTAACCTTAACCCTAACCCTAACCCTTACCCTTACCCTAACCCTAACCCTAACCCTAATCCTAAACCTAACCCTATCCTAACGCTAACCTTAACCCGAAACCTAACCTTAACCCTAACCCTAACCCTTATCCTAACCCTAATCCTAACCCTAACCCTAACTCCTAAGGCTTACCCTAACCCTAACCATTACCCTTATCCTAACCCTAACCTTAACTCTAACCCTAACCCTAACCCTAAACCTAAAACTTACCCTAACCCTAACCCTAAACCTAACTGTAACTCTAACCCTAAACCTAATCTTAACCCTCACCCTAACCCTAAGCCTAACCCTTAATCTTACCCTAACCCTAACCCTAACACTAACCCTAACCTTAACACTAACCCTAACCCTCACCCTAACCCTAAACTTTACCCTTTCCCTAACCCTAACCCTAACCCTAACCCTAAACCTAACCCTAACCCTAACCCTAAACTTAACACTAAACCTTATCCTTACCCTCACCCTAACCCTAACCCTAAACTTAACCTAACACTAAACCTATCCCTACCCTTAACCTTACCCTAACCCTATCCCTAACACTAACCCTAACCATAACCAGAATGCTTATCCTTACCATAACCCTAACGCTAAACTTAATGCTAACCCTAAACCTAACCCTAAACCTTACCCTAAACCTAACACTAATCCTTACCCTAAACCTAACCCCAACCCTAACCCTAACACTAACCCTAACCCTTAACCTTTCTCTAAACCTAACCCTAACCCTAAACCTAACCCTAACCTTAACCCTAACCCTAAGCCAAAGCCTACACCTAACCATTACCCTTACCCTAACCCTAACCCTAACCCTAAACCTAAACCTAAACCTAATCCTAATCCTAACCCTAACCTTAACCCTAACCCTAACTTTATCCCTAAGCCTAAACCTAACCCTTACCCTTACCCTAACCCTAACACTAAAACTAACCCTAACCATAACCCTAACCCGAATCCTTACCCTTACACTAATCATAACCCTAACCATAACCCTAACCCTAAAACTTACCCCAAACCTAACCCTAATCGTAACCCTTACCCTTACCCTAACCCTAACCCTAATATTAACCCCAACCCTAAACCTAAACCTAACCCTAACACTAAAACTTACCCTTACCCTAATCCTAACCCTAACCCTTTCCCTAACCCTAACCCTAATCCTCACACTAACACTTACCCTAACCCTAACCCTAACCCTTACTCTGACCCTAACCGTAACCCTAACCCTAATCCCTAACCCTAACCCTAACACTAACCCTAACACTTACCCTTACCCTAACCCTAACCGTACCCTTACTGCTAACCCTAACACTTACCCTTACCCTAACCCTAACACAAAACCTAACCCTAACGCTAACCCTAACCCTTACCCTTACCCTAACCCTAAAACTATCCCTAACCCTAATCCTAACCCTAACACTAACCCCCAAACCTAACCCTCACCCTAACAATAACCCTAAACCTTAAACTTACCCTAACCCTAACCCTAAACTTAATGCTAAACCTAACCCTAACCTTAACCCTTACCCTAACCCAAACACTAATCCTTAACCTAACCCTAACCATAATCCTAAACCTAACCCTTACCCTTTCCCTTTCCCTAACCCTAACCCTTACCCTAACCCTAACCCTAATCCTAAACTTAACCCTAATCCTAACCGTAACCCTAATCATTACCCTTACCCTAACCCTAACCCTAACCCTAACCCTAACACTAACCCTAACCTTAACATTACCCTAACCCTCACTCTAACCCTCACCCTAACCCTTACCTAACCATAACGCTAAACCTAACCCTAACCCTAATCCTAACCCTTACCCTTACCCTAACCCTAACCCTAACCCTAACTCTTAACCTTACCCTAACCCTAACACTAACACTAAATTTAACC
>JANJXV010000925.1:227500-235000 GCA_024803745.1 Megascapheus bottae | reverse complement strand
CTAATCCTAACCCTAACCCTAATCCTTACTCTGAAATTAACCCTTACCCTAATCCTTACCCTAACCCTAACCCTAACCCTAACCCTTACCCTAACCCTAACCCTAACCCTAAACCTTACCGTAACTCTTACCCTTACCCTAACGCTAACCCTAACTCTAACCCTTAACCTTATCCTAACCCTAACCTTCAACCTAACACTAACTCTAACCCTTATCCTTACCCTAACCCTAACCCTAACCCTAACCTGTACCCTTACCCTAACCCTAACTCTAACCTTAATGCTAACCCTAACCCTAACCCTTACCCTAACCCTAACCCTAACCCTAACCCTAAGCCTTACCCTAACCATAACCCTAACCCTAAACCTATCCATAACCCTAACCCTTACCCTTACCCTAACCCTAAACCTAACCCTAACCCTAACACTTACCTTAACCCTAACCTTAACCCGAACCCTTACCATTTCCCTAACCCCAAACCTAACCCTAACCCTAACCCTTACTCTTACCCTAACCCTAACCCTAACCTTAACCCTAACCCTAACACTTACCTTTACACTAACCCTAACCCTAAACCTAACCCTAACGCTAACCCTAACCCTTACCCTTACCCTATCCCTAACCATAAAATTATCCCTAACCCCAATCCTAACCTTAAACCTAACCCCCAATCCTAAAACTCACCCTATCAATAACCCTTACCCTTAAACTTACCCTAACCCTAACCCTAACCTTAATGCTAAGCCTAACCCTAACCTTAACCCTTACCCTAACCCTAACCCTCACCCTCACCCTCACCCCAAACCCCTAACCCCTAACCATAACACTAACCCTAACCGTAACCCTAATCCTAAACCTAACCGTAACCCAAACCCTAACCCTAATCTTAACCCTGACCCTATCCCTAACCCTAACCCTTAACCTTACCCTAACCCTAACCCTAACACTAACCCTAACCTTAACCCTAACCCTAAACCTCACCCTAACCCTAACCCTTACCCTTACCCTATCCCTAAACCTAAACCTAACCCTTACCCTAACCCTAACCCTAAACCTAACCCTTACCCTTACCCTAATCCTAAACCTAACCGTAACCCTAAACCTAACCCTAATCTTAAACCTAACCCTAACCCTAACCTTTAACCTTACCCTAACCCTAACCCTAACACTTACCCTAACCTTAACCCTAACCCTAAACTTAACGCTTACACTTAACCTAACCCTAACCCTAACCCCTAACACTACCTAACCCTACACCTAAACCTTACCCTTATACTAACAATAACTCTAACCCTAACCCTAACCCTAACCCTAACACTTACACTTACCCAAACCCTAACCCTAAACCGAACCCTAAACCTAAACCTAACCCTAACCGTAACCTTAACCATAACCCTTAACCTTACCCTAACCCTAACCCTAATCTTAACCCTAACACTAACCCTAAACCTTAACCTTACCCTAACCCTAACCCTAACACTAACCCTAACCATAACCCTAACCCTAAACCTCACCCTAACCCTAAACCTAACCCTTACCCTAACCATAACGCTAAACCTAAACCTTACCCTAAACCTAACCCTAAACCTTACCCTAACCTTAACCTAAACCTAACCCTAACCCTAAACCTAGACCTTACCCTTACCCTAACTCTAACCCTAACCCTAACCCTTACCCCTAAACCTAACCCTAACCCTAAACCTAACCCTTACCCTTATCCTAATCCTAACTCTAACCCTAACCCTAATCCTAACACTTACCTTACCCTAACCCTAACCCTAACCCTAAACCTAAGGCTAAACCTAACCCTAACCCTAAACCTAACCCATACCCTTACTTTAACCTTAACCCTAACCCTAATCCTAATCCTAACACTTACCCTTACCCTAACACTAACCCTTACCCTAACCCTAACTCTAACCCTAACCCCTAACCCTAACCCTAACCCTAACCCTTACACTTACCCTAACCCTAAACTTAACCCTAACCCTAACCCCAACCCTAACCCTAATCCTAATCCTAACACTTACCCTTACCCTAACACTAACCCTTACCCTAACCCTAACCCTAACCCTAACCCCTAACCCTAACCCTAACCCTAACCCTAACCCTAACCCTAACCCTAACCCTAACCCGAACACTAACCCTAACCTTAAACCTAACCCTAAACCTCACCCTAACACTAACCCTTACCCTTACCCTAATGTTAACCCTAAACCTAACACTAAACCTAATCCTAACCCTTACACTTACACTAACCTTAACCTTAAACCTAACCCTAACCCTAACCCTAAACCCTAACCCTAACCGTAACCCTAACCTTAACCCTAACCCTAACCCTAACCCTAACCCTAATCCTTACCCATACCCTAATACTAACCCTAACCCTAACACTAACCCTAACCTTAACCCTACCCTAACCCTCACCCTAACCTTAACCCTAACCCTTACCCTAACCATAAAGCTAAACCTCAACCTAACCCTAATCCTAACCCTTACCCTTACCCTAACCCTAAACCTAATCCTAACCCTAACCCTAACCCTAACCCCTAACCCTAACTCTAACACTAACCCTAACCCTTACCCTTACCCTAACACTAACCCTAAACTTAATGCTAACCCTAACCCTAACCCTAAACCTAACCCTTACCCTAACCCTAACCCTAATGCTAAACTTAAACCTAAACCTTAAACCTTAAACCTTAAACCTAACCCTAAACCTCACCCTAACCCTAACCCTAACCCTAACCCTAATCCTAAGCCTTACCCTAACCCTAACCCTAACCCTAAACCTAACCATAACCCTAACCCTTACCCTTACCCTAACCATAACCCTAACCCCTACCCTAACTATAACCCTAACCCTAACGATAACCCTTACTCTTTCCCTAACCCTAAACATAACCCTAACCCTAACCCTAACAGTTACCCTTACCCTAACCCTAACCCGAAACCTAACCCTAACGCTAACCCTATCCCTTAACCTTACACTAAACCTAACCCTAACCCGAAACCTAACCCTAACGCTAACCCTATCCCTTAACCTTACACTAACCCTAACCCTAACCTTAATGCTAACCCTAACCCTGTCCTTAACCCTTTCCCTAACCCACACACTAATCCTTACCCTAAACCTAACCCTAACACTGACCCTAACCCTTACCCTTTCCCTAACTCTAACCCTTACTCTAACCCTAACACTAAGCCTAAACCTAACCCTAATCCTAACCCTAACCCTAACCATTACCCTTACCCTACTCTAACCCTAGCCCTAAACTTATCTCTACCCTAAACCTCACCCTAACCCTAACACTAACCCTTACCCTAACAATAACGCTAAACCTAACCCTAACCCTAATCCTAACCCTTACTCTTACCATAACACTAACCCTAAACCTAACCCTAACCCTAACTCTAACCCTAATCTTAACCCTTAAACTTACCCTAACCCTAACCCTAAACTTAACCCTAACCTTAACCCTAACCCTAACCCTAACCACTAACCCTAAACCGAACACTAACCCTGACCCTTACCCTTACCCTAACCCTAACCCTAAACTTAATGCTAACACTAATCCTAGCCCTAACCCTAACCCTTACTCTAAACTTAACCCTGACTCTAATCCTTACCCTAAACCTAACCCTACCCCTAACCCTTACCCTAACCCTAACCCTAACCTTAATGCTAACCCTAACCCTAACCCTAAACCTTAACCTAACCCTAACCCTAACCCTAAGCCTTACACTAACCCTAAACCTTATTCTAACCCTTACCCTTTCCCTAACCCTAAACCTAATCCTAACCCTTACCCTTACCCTAACCCTAACCCTAACCCTAATTTTAACCCCAACCCTAACCCTAACCCTAACCCTAACACTTACCCTTACCCTAACCCTAACCCTAACCCTTACACTTACCCTAACCCTAACCCTAAACCAAACCCTAACCCTAACCCTAACCCTAACCCTTACCCTTACCCTAACCCTAACCCTAATCCTAATCCTAACACTTACCCTAACAATAACCTTAACCCTACACCTTAACCTTACCCTAACAATAACCCTAACACTAACCCTAACCTTAACCCGAAACCTAACTCTCACCCTAACCCTAACCCTTACCCTTACCCTAACCCTAACCCTAAACCTAACCCTAACCCTAACCCTAACCCTAAACCTAACCCTGACCCTAACCCTAACCCTAACCCTAACCCTTACCCTTACCCTAACACTAACCCTAACCCTAACACTAACCCTAAACTTAACTCTAACCTAACCCTCACCCTAACCCTCACCCTAACCCTTACCCTAACCATAACGCTAAACCTAACCCTAACCCTAACCCTAACACTAACCCTAACCCTTACACTTACCCTAACCCTAACCCTAAACTTAATGCTAACCCTAACACTAACCCTAAACCTAACCCTTACTCTAAACCTAACCCTAACCCTAATCCTTACCATAACCCTTACCCTAACAGTAACCCTAACCCTAACACTAACCCTAAACCTAACCCTAAACGTAACCCTAAACCTAACCCTAACCCTAACCCTAACTCTAACCCTAACCCTACCCTAACCATTACCCTAAAACTAACCCTAACCCTAACACTAACCCTAACCTTAACTCCACCCTAACTCTCACCCTAAACCTAACCCTAACCCTTACCCTAACAATAACGCTAAACCTAACCATAAGCCTAATCCTAAACCTTACCCTTACCCTAACCCTATCCCTAAACCTAACCCTAACCCTAACCCTAACCACTAACCATAAGCCTAACACTAACCCTAACCCTTACCCTAACCCTAACCCTAACCCTTACCCTAACACTAACCCTAACCTTATCTCTACCCTAAACCTCACCATAACCCTAACCCTAACCCTTACTCTAACAATAACGCTAAACCTAACCCTAACCCTAATCCTAACCCTTACCCTTACCATAACCCTATCGCTAAACCTAAACCTAACCCTAACACTAACCCCTAGCCCTAACCCTAACACTAACCCTAACCCTTACACTTACCCTAACCCTAACCCTAAACTTAATGCTAACCCTAACCCTAACCCTAACCCTTACTCTAAACCTAACCCTAAACCTAATCCTTACCCTAACCGTAACCTTAACCCTATCCCTTATTCTAAACCTAACCCTAACCTTAATGCTAACCTTAACCCTAACCCTAACACTTACCCTAACCCTAACCCTAACCCTAAGACTTACCCTAAAAATAAACATTATCCTAACACTTACCCTTTCTCTAACCCTAAACCTAATCCTTACCCTTACCCTTACCATAACCCTAACCTAACCCTAACCCTAACCATAACCCTTACCCTTACCCTAACCCTAACCCTAACCCTAACCCTAACACTTACCCTAAGGCTAATCCTAACCCTAAACCTTACCCTTAACCTAACCCTCACCCTAACTTTAACCCCAACCCTAAACCTAAACCTAACCCTAACCATAACCCTTACCTTTACCCTAACAATAACCCTAACTTTAATCCTAACCCTAACCATAAACCTAACCCTTAACCTAACACTAACCCTAAGCCTAACCGTAAACCTAACCCTAACCCTAACCCTAAACTGAACCCTAACCCTAACCCTATCCGTAACCCTAACCCTAACCCTTAACCTAACCCAAACCCTAATACTAAACCTTACCCTAACCCTAACCCTAACCCTAAACCTAACCATAACCCTAATCCTTACTCTTACCCTAAACCTAACCCTAACCCTAACCCTTACACTAACCATAAACCTAACCCTAACGCTAACCCTTACCCTTTCCCTAACCCTAAACATAACCCTAACCCTAACCCTAACACTTGCCCTTACCCTAACCTTAACCCTAAACCTAAACCTAACGCTAACCCTAACCCTTACCCGAACCCTAACCCTAAAACTATCCCTAACCCTAATCCTAACCCTAATTCTAACTCCCAAACCTAACACTCACCCTAACAATAACCCTATCCCTTAACCTTACCCTAACCCTAACACTAACCTTAATGCAAACCCTAATCCTAACCTTAACAATTACCCTAATCCAAACACTAATCCTTACCCTAACCCTAACCCTAACCCTAACCCAAACCCTTTCCCTAACCCTAACCCTTACCATAACCCTAACGCTAAGCCTAAACCTAAACCTAATCCTAACCCTAACCATAACCCTAAACATTAGCCCTACCCTAACCCTAACCCTAACACTAACCCTAAACTTATCCCTACCCTAAACCTCACCCTAACCCTAACTCTAACCCTTATCCTAACCATAACGCTAAACCTAACCCTAACCCTAATCCTAACCCTTATCCTTACCCTAACACTAACCATAAACCTAACCCTAATCCTAACCCTAACCCTAATCTTAACCCCAACCCTAACCCTAACACAAACCCTTAACCTTACCCTAACCCTCACCCTAACACTAACCATAACCTTAACCCTAACCCTAATCCTCACCCTAACCCTAACCCCAACCCTTACCATAACAATTACGCTAAACCTTACCCTAACCCTAACCCTAACACTAACCCTAACCTTAACCCTAATCCTAACCATTACCTTACCCTAACCCTAACCCTAACCCTAACCATTACCCTAACCGTAACCCTATCCCTAACCCTAATCTTAACCCTAACCTAACCCTAACCCTAACTCTTAACCTTACCCTAACCCTAAACCTAACACTAAACCTAACCTTAACCCTAACCCTAACCTTAACCTTTACACTTACCCTAACCCTAACCCTAAACCTAACACTAACCCTAACCCTAACCCCTAACCCTAACCTAACCCTAAACCTAACCCTAACACAAACCCTAACACTTACCCTTACCCTAACCCTGACCCTAACCCTAACCCTAACCCTTTCCCTAACCCTAACCCTTACCCTAACCCTAACCCTAACCCTAACCCTAAACCTAACCCTATCCCTAACCTTAACCCTAACCCTTAACCTTACCCTAAACCTAACCCTAACACTAACCCTAACCCTAACACTAACCCTAACCCATACCCTTACTGTAACCCTAACCCTAACCTTAACCCTAACCCTAACCCTAAACCAAACCCTTAACCTTACCCTAACCCTAACTCTAACACTAACACTAACCCTAACCCTAACCCTAACACTTACCCTTACCCTAAACCTAACCCTAAACCTAACCCTAACCCTAACCCTAAACCACACCCCTAACCATAACCCTAACCCTAACCAAAACCTTACCCTTATCCTAACCCTAACTCTAACCCTAAGCTTAACCCTAACACTTAGCCTTACCCTAACCCAAACCCTAACCCTAACCCCCAAACCTAACCCTCACCCTAACAATATCCCTAACCCTTAACCTTACCGTAACCCTAACCCTAACCTTAATGCTAACCCTAACCCTAACCTTAACCCTTACCCTAAACCTCACCCTCACCCTCGCCCTCACCCTCACCCCTAACCCTTAACCCCTAACTCCTAACCCTAAC
>JANJXV010000925.1:207500-225000 GCA_024803745.1 Megascapheus bottae | reverse complement strand
ACCTCACCATTACCTTACCCTAACCCTAACCCTAACCCTAACCCTTACCCTAACCATAACCCTATCCCTAACCCTAATCTTAACCCTAACCCTAACCCTAACCCTAACCCTTAACCTTACCCTAACCCTAAACCTAACACTAAACCTAACCTTAACCCTAACCCTATCCTTAACCTTTACACTTACCCTAACCCTAACCCTAAACCTAACACTAACCCTAACCCTAACCCCTAACCCTAACCTAACCCTAAACCTAACCCTCACAATTATCCTAACCCTAACTCTAACCCTAACCCTAACCCTAACACAAACCCTAACACTTACCCTTACCCTAACCCTGAGCCTAACCCTAACCCTAACCCTTTCCCTAACCCTAACCCTTACCCTAACCCTAACCCTAACCCTAAACCTAACCCTATCCCTTAACTTAACCCTAACCCTTAACCTTACCCTAAACCTAACCCTAACACTAACCCTAACCCTAACACTAACCCTAACCCATACCCTTACTGTAACCCTAACCCTAACCTTAACCCTAACGCTAACCCTAAACCAAACCCTTAACCTTACCCTAACCCTAACTCTAACACTAACACTAACCCTAACCCTAACCCTAACACTTACCCTTACCCTAAACCTAACCCTCAACCTAAACCTAACCCAAACCCTAAACCTAACCATAACCCATACCCTTACTGTAACCCTAACCCTAACCCCAACCCTAGCCCTAACACTTACCCTTACCCTAAACCTAAACCTTACCCTAACCCTAACCCTAACCCTAACCCTAGCCCTAACCTTAACCCTAACCCTAACACTAATCCTTACCCTTACCCTAACCCTAACCCTAACACGAACACTAACCCTAACCTTAACCCTAACCCTAACCCTCACGTTAACCCTAACGCTTACCCTTACCCTAATGCTAACCCTAAAACGAACCCTAACCCTAACCATAATCCTTACACTTACCCTAACCCTAACTCTAAACCTAACCCTAACCCTAACACTAACTCTAACCCCTAACCCTAACCGTAATCCTAACCTTAACCCTAACCCTAACCCTAACCCTAACCCTTACCTTACCCTAACCCTAACGCTAACAATAACAGTAACCCTAACCTTACCCTACCCTAACCCTCACCCTAACCCTAACCCTAACCCTTACCCTACCCATAACGCTAAACCTAAACCTTACCCTAATCCTAACCCTTACCCTTACCCTAAACCTAACCCTAAACCTAACCCTAACCATAACACTAACCCTTACCATTACCCTCATCCTAACCCTAAACTTAATGCTAACCCTAACCCTAAACCTAAACCTAAACCTTACTCTAACCGTAACCCTAACCCTAACCCTAATCTTAACCTTAAGGCTAACCCTAACCCTAACCCTAACCCTTACCCTAACCCCAACCCTAACCCTAAGCCTTACACTAACCCTAACTCTAACACCTAACCCTAACCCTAACCTAAACCTAATCCTAACCCTAACCCTAACCCTAACCTTAACACTAACCCTAAACCTAACCCTTACCCTTACCCTAACCCTAACACTACACCTAACCCTAACGCGAAACCTTAACCTTACCCTAACCCTAACCCTAACCCTAACCCTAACACTTACCCTAACCCTAACCCTAACCCTAACATTAATGCTAACCCTAACCCTAACACCTAACCCTAAACCTAAACCTAAACCTTACCCTTACCCTTACCCAAACCCTAACCCTAACCTCTAACCCTAATCCTTACCCTAACCCTTATCCTTACCCTAACCCTAACCTAACCCTAACCTTAAAGGTAACCCTAACTTTAACCCTAACCTTAACCCTTACCCTAAGCTAACCCAAGCCTAATCCTTACTCTAACCCTAACCCTAACCCTTACACTTACGCTAACCCTAACCCTAAACTTAATGCTATCCCTAAACCTAACTATAACCCTAACCCTACCCTAACCCTAACCCTAACCCTAACCCTTACGCTAACTCTAACCCTAACCCTAACCCTTACCCTAATCCTTAACCTTCCCCTAACCCTAACCCTAACCCTAACCCTTACCCTTACCCTAACCCTAACCCTAACAGTAACCCTAAAATTAACCCTAACCCTAAACCTAACCCTAACTATTACCCTTACCCTAACCCTAACCCTGACACTTACCCTTACCCTAACCCTAACAATAAACATAACCCTAACCCTAAGCCTAACCATTACCCTTACCCTAACCCTAACCCTAAACCTATCCCTAACCCTAACCCTAAGGCTAACCCTTAACTTTACCCTAACCCTAACTGTAACCCTAATTTTAACCCTAACCCTAACCTTAACTCTTCCACTTACCCTAACCCTAAAGCTAAACCTAACACTAACCCTAACCCTAACCCCTAACGCTAACCTAACTCTAAACCTAACCCTTACCCTTATCCTAACCCTAACTCTAACCCTAACCCTAACACTAATCCTAACCCTTAACCTTACCCTAACCCTAACCCTAACTCTAACCCTAAATTTAATCCTAACCCTAACCTTAACCCTTCCACTTACCCTAACCCTAAAGCTAAACCTAACACTAACCCTAACCCTAACCCCTAACGCTAACCTAACTCTAAACCTAACCCTTACCCTTATCCTAACCCTAACCTAACCCTAACCCTAACCCTCACACTAAGGCTAACCCTTAACCTTATCCTAACCCTAATCCTAACTCTAACCCTAAATTTAACCCTAACCCTAACCTTAACCCTTCCACTTACCCTAACCCTAAAGCTAAACCTAACACTAACCCTAACCTTAACCCCTAACGCTAACCCTAACCCAAACTTAATGCTAACCCTAAACCTAACCCTAACCCTTACCCTAAAACTAACACTAATCCTTACCCTAATCCTAACCCTAAACCTAACCCTAACACTAACCCTAACCCTTACCCTTTCCCTTTCCCTAACCCTAAACCTAAACCTAACCCTAACCTTAACCCTAACCCTAAGTCTAAGCCTAACCCTAAACCTTACCCTTACCCTTACCCTAACCCTAACCCTAAACCTAATCCTAACCCTAACCCTAACCCTAACCTTAACCCTAAACCTAAACCGTAACCTTACCCTTTCCCTAACCCTAACCCCCAAAACTAACTCTTACCCTAACAATAACCCTAACCCTTACCCTTACCATAACACTAACCCTAACCTTAATGCTAACACTAACCCTAACCCTAACCATAACCCTTACCGTTACCCTAACCCTAACCCTAACCTTAACCCCAACCCTAAACCTAAACCTAACCCTAACCCTAACCCTTACCCTTACCCTAACCCTAACCCTAAACCTAACCCTTTCCCTAACCCTAACCCTAACCTTAATGTTAACCCTAACCCTAAACCTAACCTTAACCCTAACCCTAACCTTAACCCTAACCCTAAGCCTAAGCCTAAACCTAACCCTTACCCTTACCCTAACCCTAACCCTAACACTAACCCTAACCCATACACTTTCGCTAACCCTAACCCTAACCCTAAACCTAAACCTAACCCTAACCTTAACCCTAACCCTAAGCCTAAGCCTAACCCTAACCCTTACCCTAACCCTAACCCTAAACCTAAACATAATCCTAAACCTAACCCTAACCCTAACCCTAACCTAAACCCTAATCCTAAACCTAACCCTTACCGTTACCGTAACCCTAACCCTAAACCTAACCCTAACCCTAACCCTAACCCGAATCCTTACCCTTACCCTAACCCTAACCCTAACCCTATCCCTAACCCTAACACTTACCTTAATCCTAAACCTAAGCCTAACCCTTACCCTTACCCTAACCCCAACCCTAAACTTAACCTGAACCCTAAACGTAAACCTATCCTAACCCTAACCCTTACCCTTACCCTATCCCTAACCCTAACCCTTTTCCTAACCCTAACCCTAACCCTAACCCTAACCCTAACCGTAACACTTACCCTAACCCTAACCCTAACCCTAAGCCTTACACTAACCCTAACCTTAACACCTAACCCTAAACCTAAACCTAAACCCTACCCTTACCCTTACTCTAAAACTAACCCTAACCCCTAACCCTGATCCTTACGCTAACCCTTACCCTTACCCTAACCCTAAACCTAACCCTAACGCTAACCTAACCCTAACCTTAACACTAACCCTAACCCTAACCCTTACTCTTACCCTAACACTAACCCTAACCTTAATGCTAAGCCAAACCCTAAACCTAACCCTAACCCTTACCCTAACCCTAAACCTAACCCTAAGTCTTACCCTAATCCTAACCCAAACCCTAACACGTAACCCTAAACCTAACACTAAACCTAACCCTTAACCTAACATTAACCCTAAACTTAATGCTAACCCTAACCCTAACCCTAAACCGAACCCTTACTCTAAACCTAACACTAAACCTAATCCTTAACCTAACCCTAACCCTAACCCTTACACTTACCCTAACCCTAACCCTAACCTTAATGCTAACCTTAACCCTTACCCTAACCCTAACCCTAACCCTAAGCCTTACCCTAACCCTAACCCAAACACCTAACCCTAAACCTTACCCTAACCTTATCCTTTCCCTAACCCTAAACCTAACCCTAACCCTAACCCTTACCCTTACCCTAACCCTAACCCTAACATTAAACTTAAACATAACCCTTACCCTAACCCTAACCCTAAACCTAACCTTAACACTAACCCAACCCTGACGCTTACACTAACCCTAACCCTAAACCTATCCCTAAAACTAACCCTAACCATAACCATAACCCCCAAAACTAACCCTTACCCTAACAATAACCCTAACCCTTACCCTTACCCTAACCCTAACCCAAACTTAATGCTAACACTAAACCTAACCCTAACACTTACCCTAAACCTAACACTACTCCGTACCCTAACCCTAACCCTAAACCTAACCTAACACTAACCCTAATCCTTACCCTTTCCCTAATCCTAACCCTAAACCTAAACCTAACCCTAACCCTAACCCTAACCCTTACCCTTACCCTAACCCTAACCCTAACTCTAAACCTAAACCTAATCCTAACCCTAACCCTAACCCTAACCTTAACCCTAACCTTAAAACTAACCCTTACCCTTACCCTAACCCTAACCCTAAACCTAACCCTAAGCCTAACCCTAACCCGAATCCTTACCCTTCCCCTAACCCTAACCCTAATCCTAACCCTAAACCTAAATCTTACCCTAACCCTAATCCTAACTCTAACCCTTACCCTTACACTAACCCTAACCCTAACTTTAACCCAAACCATAAACCTAAACCTAAAACTAAACCTGAACCTTACCCTTACCATAACCCTAAACTTAACACTTTCCCTAACCCTATCCCTAACCCTAACCTTAATGCTAACCCTAACCCTAACCCTAACCCTAACCCTAACCTAAACCTAACCTTAATGCTAACCCTAACCCTAACCCTAACCCTAAGCCTAATCATTACCCTAACCATAATCCTAACCCTTACCCTTACCCTAACCCTAACCCTAACCTTAACCCTTACCCTAACCCTAACCCTAACCCTTACCCTAACCCTTACCCTTACCCTAACCCTAACCCTAAACTTAATGCTAACCCTAACCCTAACCCTAACCCTGAACCTTACTCTAACCCTGATGCTAACCCTAATCCTTACCCTAACCCTAACCCTAAACCTTACCCTTGCGCTAACCGTAACCCTAACCTTAATGCTAACCCTAACCTTAACCCTAAACCTAACCCTTACCCTAACCCTAAACCTAACCCTAAGCCTTACCCTAACCCTAACCCTAACCATAAACCCTACCCTAACCCTTACCCTTTCCCTAACCCTAAACCTAAACCTAAACCTAACCCTTACCCTTACCCTAACCCTAACCCTAAACCTAACCGTAACGCTAAACCTAACACTTACCCTTACCTTACCCTAGCCCTAACCATAACCTTAACCTTAATGCTATCCCTAACCCTAACCCTAATCCTAAAACTAACCCTAACCCTAACCATAACCCTCACCTTTACCCTAAGCGTAACCCTAACCCTAACCCTGACCATAATCGTAACCCTAACATTAACCCTTACCCTTACCCTAACCCTAACCCTAACCCTAACCCTAACCCTAACACCTAACCCTAAACCTAAACCTAAACCTTAACCTTACCCTTACCCTAACCCTAACCCTAACCCCTAACCCTAATCCTAACCCTAACCCTTACATTTACCCTTACCCTAATCATAACCTAACCCTAACCTTAATGCTAACCCTAACACTAACCCTAACCCTAACCCTAACCCCTAACGCTAACCCTAACCCTAACCCTAACCCTAACGATTACCATTACCCTAACCGTAACCCTCATCTTAATGCTAACCCTAACCCTAAACCTAACCCTTACCTAACCCTAACCCTAATCCTTATCCTAACCCTAACCCTAAACCTAACCCTTACCCTTACCCTAACCCTAACCCTTACCTTAATGTTAACCCTAACCCTAACCCTAACGCTTATCCTAACCCTAAGCCTAATCCTTACCTTAACCCTAACCCTAAACCTTACCCTTACCGTAACCCTTACCCTTTCCCTAACCCTAACCCTACCCGTAACCATAACCATAACCATAACCCTAAACCGTACCCTTACCCTAACCGTAACCGTAAACCTAACTGTAACCCTAACCCTACCCCTACCCCTAACCCTAACCCTAACCCTTACACTTACCCTAACCCTAACCCTAAACCTGACTCTAACACTTACCCTTACCCTAACCCTAACCCTAAACCTAACCCTAACCTTAACCCTAAACCTAGCTCTAACGCTAACCCTAACCCTTACCCTTACTCTAACCCTAACCCTAACCCTAACCTAACATTTACCCTTCCTCTAACCCTAACCCTAGCCCTAAACCTAACCCTAAACTTAACCCTAACCCTAACCCTAACCCTAAACTTTACCCTTACCTTAACCCTAACACTAACCCTAATTCTTACCCTAACCCTAACCCTAACAGTAGCCCTTACCCTACCCTAACCCTAAACCTAACCTTCGTGTTAATCCTAACCCTAACCCTAACACTAACCTAACCCTAACCCTTACCGAAACCTTAACCCTAAACCTCACCCTAAACCTAACATTAACCCTAACCCTTACTCTTACCCTAACCTAACCCTAACCCTTACCCTTACCCTAAATCTCACCCTAAACCTAACACTAACCCTAACCCTAACCCTAACCCTTTCCCTTACCCTAACCCTAACCCTAACCCTAAATCTTACCCTTAGCCAAACCCTAAACCTAACCTTAATGCTAACCCTAACCCTAACCTTAACCCTAACACTTACCCTAACCCTAACCCATAACACTAACCCCTAACCCTAACCCTAACCCTAACCCTAACACTTACCCTTACTCTAACCCTAACCCTAAACTTACTGCTAACCCTAACCCTAGCCCTAACCCTAACCCTTACTGTAACCCGAAACCTAACCCTAATCCTTACCCTAACCCTAACCTTAACCCTTACCCTTACCCTAACCCTAACCCTAACCTTAATGCTAACCCTAACCCTAATCCTAACCCTAACCCTTACGCTAACCCTAACCCTAAACCTAAGCCTTACCCTAAACCTAACCCTAACCCTAAACCTTACCCTAACCCATACCCTTTCCCTAACCCTAACCCTAAACCTAAACCTAACCCTAACCCTTACCCTTACCCTAACCCTAAACCTAACCTTAAACCTAACCGTAACCCCAACCTAACACTTACCCTTACCCTAACTCTAACCCTAAAACTAACCCTAACCCTAACCCTAACACTTACATTTACATTAACCGTAACCCTAAACGTAACCCTAACCCTGATCTTAACCCTAAACTTAACCCCCAAAACTAACCCTTACCATAACAATAACCCTAACCCTTACCCTTACCCTAACCCTAACCCTAAACTTAATGCTAACCCTAAGCCTAACCCTAACACTTACCCTAACCCTAACACTAATCCTTCCCCTAACCCTAACCCTAAACCTAAACCTAACACTAACCTTAACCCTTACCCTTTCCCTAACCCTAACCCTAAACCTAACCCTAACCTTATCCCTAACCCTAAGCCTAAGCCTAACCCTAACCCTTTCCCTTACCCTAACCCTAACCCTAAACCTAAACCTAATCCTAACCCTAAACCTAACCCTAAACTTAACCCTAACCCTAAACCTAACCCTTACCCTTACCCTAACCCTAACCCTAACCCTAACCCGAATCCTTACCATTACCCTAACCCTAACACTAACCCTAACCCTAACGCTTAACCTAACCCTAACCCTAAGCCTAACCGTTACCTTACCCTAACCCTAACCCTAACCCTAACCTTAACCCCAACCTTAAACCTAAACCTAACCCTAACCCTAACCCTTACCCTTACCCTAACCCTAACCCTAACACTTTCCCTAACCCTAACCCTAAACATAACCCTAATCTTAATGCTAACCCTAACCCTAACCCTAAACTAACCCTTACCCTAACCCTAACCCTAAGCCTCACACTAACCCTAACCGTAACACCTAACCCTAAACCTAAACCTAAACCTAATCCTTACCCTTACCCTAACCCTAACACTAACCCCTAACCCTAATCCTAAACCTAACCCTTACCCTTACCCTAACCCTAACCCTAAACCTAACCTAACCGTAACCTAAATGCTAACTCTAACCTTAACCCTAACCCTTACCCTAACCCTAAACCTAACCCTAAGCATTACACTAACCCTTTCCCTAACACCTAACCCTAAACGTTATCATTACACTTACCTAACCCTAACCCTAACCCCTAACCCTAATCCTAAACCTAACCCTTACCCTTACTCTAAACCTTACCCTTTCCCTAACCCTAACCCTACCCGTAACCCTAACCATAACCATAACCCAAACCCGTACCCTTACCATAACCGTAACCCTAAAACTAACCGCAACCCTAACACTACCCCTACCATAACCCTAACCCTTACACTTACCCTAACCCTAACCCTAAACCTAACCCTAACACTTACCCTTACACTAACCCTAACAATAAACCTAACCCTAACCTTAACTCTAAACCTAACTCTAACCCTAACCCTAACCATTACCCTTACTCTAACCCTAACCCTAACCCTAACACTTACCCTTACTCTAACCCTAACCCTAACCCTAAACCTAACCCGAAACCTTACCCTTACCCTAACCCTCACCCTAACCCTAATCCTAACCCTAACACTTACCCTAACCCTAAACCTAAACCTAACCTTTACCCTTACACTAACCCTAACCCTAACCTTAACCCCAACCCTAAACCTAAACCTAACCCTAACCCTAACCCTTATCCTTACCCTAACCCTAACCCTAACAGTTTCCCTAACCCGAACCCTAACCCTAACTTTAATGCTAACCCTAACCCTAACCCTAAACTTACCCTAAGCCTAACCCTACCCCTAACCCTAACCCTAACCCTAATCCTAACCCTAACCCTTACGCTAACCCTTACCCTAACCCTAAGCCTTAACCTAACCCTAACCCTAACCCTAAACCTAACCCTAACCCTAACCCTTACCCTAACCCTAAGCCTTAACCTAACCCTAACCCTAACCCTAAACCTTACCTTAAACCTTACCCTTTCCCTAACCCTAAACCTAACCCTAACCCCTAACCCTAATCCTAACCCTAAACCTAACCCCAAACCTAACCCTTACCCTAACCCTAACCCTAACCCTAAACCTAAACCTAACCCTAACCTTAACCCTAACTCTAACCCCAAACCGTAACCCTAACCCTAACCCTTACCCTTACCCTAACCCTAAAACTTACCCTTACCCTAACCCTAAGCCTTACCCTAAACCTAACCCATAGCCCTAACCCTAACCCTAAACCTAACCCCAAACCTAACCCTTACCCTAACCCTAACCCTAACCCTAACCCTAAACCTAACCCTAACCCTAACCCTAACTCTAACCAAAAAACCGTAACCCTAACCCTAACCCTTACCCTTACCCTAACCCTAAAACTTACCCTTACCCTAACCATAACCCTAACCTTAACCCTAAGCCTAACTCTAACCCTAACCCTAACACTAACCCTAATTCTAACCCCTAACCCTAACCCTAACCCTAACCTTAATGCTCACCCTAACCCTAACCCTAAACCTAACACTAACCCTAACCCTAATCCTTGCCCTAACCCTAAACCTAACCCTAACCCTTACCCTAACCCTAACACTAACCACAACCCTTGCACTTACCCTAACCCTAACCCTTACCCTAACCCTAACCCTACCCCTAACATGAAACCTAACCCTAACCCTAACCCTAACGCATACCCTAAACTTAACCCTAACCCTAACCCTTACCCTTACCCTATCCCTAATCCTACCCTTAACCCCAACCCTTAACCTAACACTAACCATTACCCTTACCCTAACCCTAACCCTAAACCCAAACCTAAACCTAACCCTAACCCTTACCCTAACCATATACCTAACCCTAACCCTAAACCTGAACCTAACCCTAACCCTAACCTTAACCCTAACCCTTACCCTTACCCTACGCTTATCCCTAAACATAACCCTAAACCTAACCCTTACCCTAACCCTAAACCTAACTCTAACCCTAACCCTAACCCTAACCCTTACCCTAACCCTAACCCTTTCCCTAACCATAACCCAAACACTAACCCTAACCCTAACCCTGACACTTATCCTAACCCTAACCTAAACTTAACCCTAAACTGAACCCTAACCCTCACCCTTTCCAAACCTAACCATAACCCTAAAACTTACCCTTACCCTAACCCTAACTCTAACCCTAAACCTAAACCTACCCCTACCCCTAACCCTAACACTTACACTTAAACTAACCCTAACCCTAACCCTAACCCTTACCCTTACCCTAACCCTAACCCTAATATTAATCCTAACCCTAACACTAACCCTAACCCTAACACTTAGCCTAACCTTAATCCTAACCCTAATCCTTACCCTAACCCTAAACCTAACCCTTACCTTTTCCCTAACCCTAAAACTAATCCTTACCCTAACCCTAACCCTAATCCTTACCCTAACACTAACCCTAACCCTAACCTTAACCCTTACCCTTACTGTAACCCTAACCCTAATTTTAATCCTAACCCTAACACTAACCCTAACCCTAACCCTTACTCTAACCTTAACCCTAACCCTAATCCTTACCCTAACCCTAAACCTAACCCTTACCCTTTCCCTAACCCTAACCCTAATCCTTACCCTAACCCTAACCCTAACCCTAACCCTAATCCTTACCCTAACCCTCACCCTAACCCTAACCTGAACACTTAACCTTACCCTAACCATAACCGCAAACCTAACCCTAACCCTAACACTAACCCTAACACTTATCCTTACCCTAACCATAACCATAACCCTAACACTTACCCTTAGAATATCCCTAACCCTAATCCTAACCCCTAACCCTAAACTTAACCCTAAACCTAACTCTAACCCTTACTTTTACCCTAAACCTAACCCTAACCCTAACCCTTACCCTAACCCTAACCCTAATGCTAACTCTTACCCTTACCCTAACCCTAATGCTAACCTTAACCCCAACCCTAAACCTAACCCTAACCATTA
Source organism: Megascapheus bottae (assembly GCA_024803745.1). NCBI lineage: Eukaryota > Metazoa > Chordata > Mammalia > Rodentia > Geomyidae > Megascapheus > Megascapheus bottae. The sequence continues at coordinate 213,367 of JANJXV010000925.1, read as the reverse complement.
CCCTTACCATAACCCTAACCCTAAGCCCATCCCTAACCCTAACCCTAACCCTTACCCTAACCCTAACCCTTACCCAACACTAATGCTAACCCTAACCCTAACCTTAATCCTAACCATTACACTTCCCCTAAACTTAACCCTAACCCTAAAACTAACCCTTACCCTAATCCTAACCCTTAACCTTACCCTAACGCTAACCCCAAACCTAAATCTAACCCTAACACTAACCCTAACCCTAACCCTAACCCTAACCCTAAACCTAACCCTAATCCTAACCCTAACCCAAACCCTTACTCTTACCCTAACCCTAACCCTAAACCTAACCCTAACCCTAACTCTGAACCTAACCCTAACCCTAAGCCTAACCCTAACCCTTTCCCTTACCCTTACCATAACCCTAACCCTAACGCTAACACTTAAACTTACCCTGAACCTAACCCTAAACCTAACCCTAACCCTACACTAACCCTAACCCTTATAATTACCCTAACCCTATCCATAACCCTAACACTTACCCTTAGCCTAACCCTAACCCTAAACTTAACCCTAACCCTAACTCTAACACTTACTCTTACCCTAACCCTAACCCTAACCTTTACCTTAACCCTAACCCTAACGCTCACCCTAAACCTAACCCTAACCCTAACGCTTACCCTAACCTGAACCTTACCCTAACCCTTACCCTTACCCTAACCCCAACCCTAACCTTAACCCCAACCGTAAACCTAACCCTAACCATTACCCTTACCCTAACCCTAACCCTAAACCAAACCCTAACCCTAACCCTAACCCTTACCCTAACACTGACCCTAACTCTAACCCTAAACCTAACCCTAACCCTAACCCTAAACTTAACAATACCCTTAGCCTTACCCTACCCTTATCCCTAACACTAAACCTAACCCTAACCCTTACCCTAACCCTAACCCTAACTCTATCCCTAACCCTAACCCTAACCCTATCCATTACCCTAAACCTAACCCTTTCCCTAACCTTAACCCAAACACTAACCCTAACCATAACCCTGACACTTACCCTAACCCTAACCTAAACTTAACCCTAAACTTAACCCTAACCCTTACCCTTACCAAACCTAAACATAACCCTAAAACTTACCCTTACCCTAACCCTAACCCTAAACCTAAACCTAAACCTACCCCTAACCCTAACCCTTACACTTACACTAACCCTAAGCCTAACTCTAACCCTTACCCTTACCCTAACCCCAACCCTAATTTTAATCCTAACCCTAACACTAACCGTAACCCTAACCCTTTCCCTAACGTTAAACCTAACCCTAATCCTTAACCTAACCCTAAACCTAACCCTTACCCTTTCCCTAACCCTAACCCTAATCCTTACCCTAACCCTAACCCTAACCCTAATCCTTACCCTAACCCTAACCCTAACCCTAACCCTTACACTTTCACTAACCCTAAACCTAACCCTAACCATTACCCTTACCCTAACCCTTACCCTAACCATAACCCTTACCCTAACCATAACCCTAACCTTAACCCTAACACTTAACCTTACCCTAACCCTAACCCTAAACCTAACCCTAATCCTAACCCTAACCCAAACTCTTACCCTTACCCCAACCCTAACCCTAACCCTAACCACTAACCATAACCCTGACCCTAACGTTAACCCTAAACCTAACCCTAACCCTAATCCTTACCATAACCCTAACCCTTACCCTTACCTTTACCCTAACCCTAACCCTAACGCTACCCCTAAACCCAACCCTAACCCTAACCCTAACCCCTACAATAACCATAACCTTTACCCCAACCCTAATGCTAACCCTAACCCTAACCCTAACCTTAACCCTAACTCTTACCCTAACCTTTACGCTAACCCTAACCCTAAAACTAACCCTAACCCTAACCCTAACCCTTACTCTTATCCTAACCCTAACCCCAAACCTAAATCTAACCCTAACCCTCACCCTAACATTTACCCTAACCCTAACCCTAACCCTAACCCTTACCCCATCCTAATCATAACCCTAACCCTAACCTAAACCCTAACCTTAACCCTAAACCTTAGCCTAACCCTAACCCTAACCGTAACCCTAACCCTTACCCTAACCCTAACCCTAACCCTTACCCTATCCCTAACCCCAACCCTAACCCTAACCCTAACCCTTACCCTAACCCTAACCCTTAGCCAACACTAATGCTAACCCTAACCCTAACCCTAACCTTAATCCTAACCCTTACACTTCCCCTAACCTTAACCCTAACTCTAACCCTAACCATAACCCTGACCCTTACCCTAACCCTAACCTAAACTTAACCCTAAACTTAACCCTAAACCTTAACCTTACCAACCCTAAGCATAAACCTAACCCTAAACCTAACCCTAACCCTAACCCTAAAACTTACCCTTACCCTAACCCTAACCCTAACCATAACCCTAAACCTTAACTTAACCCTAACCCTAACCCTTACCCTTAACCTAACCCTAACCCTAAACCTAACCCTAATCCTAACCCTAACCCAAACCCTTACTCTTACCCTAACCCTAACCCGAAACCTAACCCTAACCCTAACTCTGAACCTAACCCTAACCCTAAGCCTAACCCTAACCCTTTCCCTTACACTTACCCTAACAATAACCCTAACGCTAACACTTAAATTACCCTGACCTTAACCCTAAACCTAACCTTAACCCTAACACTAACCCTAACCCTTATAATTACCCTAACCCTATCCATAACCCTAACACTTACCCTTAGCCTAACTCTAAACCTAAACTTAACCCCAAACCCTAAACTTAACCCTAACCCTAACTCTAACACTTACTCTTACCCTAACCCTAACCCTAACCCTAATCTTTACCTTAACCCTAACCCTAACCCTTACCCTAACCCTAACCCTAACCCTAATAACTAACCATAACCCTAACCCTAACGCTCACCCTAAACCTAACCCTAACCCTAACGCTTACCCTAAACTTAACCCTAACCCTACCCCTTACCCTTACCCTAACCCTAACCCTAACCTTAACCCCAACCCTAACCCTAACCCTAACCCTAACCCATACCCTAACCCTAAACCTAAACCCAACCCTAACCCTAACCCTAACCCTTACCCTAACACTAACCTTAACCCTAAACCTAACCCTAACCCTAACCCTAACCTTAACAATACCCTTAACCTTACCCTACACTTATCCCTAAACCTAACCCTAATCCTAACCCTTACCCTAACCCTAACCCTAACTCTAACCCTAACATTAACCCTAACCCTTACCCTAAACCTAACCTAAACTTAACCCTTAACTTAACCCTAACCCTTACCCTTACCAACCCAAACCATAATCCTAACCCTAAACCTAATCATAACCCTAACCCTAAAACTTACCTTTACCCTAACCCTAACACTAACCCTAACCCTAAACCTAAACCCAACCCTAACCCCAACCCTAACTCTAACCCTAATGCTTTCACATACACTAACCCTAACCCTAAACCTACACCTAACCCTTACCCTTACCCTAACCCTAAACCTAATTTTAATGCTAACTCTAACACTAACCCTAACCCTAACCCTTACCCTAACCTTAACCCTAACCCAAATGCTTACCCTAACCCTAAACCTAACAATTACCCTTTCCCTAACCCTAACCCTAAACCTTACCCTGACACTAACCCTAACCCTAACACTTACACTTTCACTAACCCTACCCCTAACCCTTACCATTACCCTTACCCTAACCCTTACCCTAACCCTAACTCTAAACCTAACCCTAACCCTAACCCTTACCCCTACCCTAACCTTAAACCTAACAGTAAACCTAACATTAAACCTAACACTTACCTTAACCCTAACCCTAACCCTAAACCTAACCCTAACCATAACCCTAACCCTAACCAAAACCCTTATCCTTACCCTAACCCTAACCGTAACCCTAACCTTAACCCTAACCCTTACCCTTATCCTAACCCTACCCATAACCTAAACCTAATCCTAACCCTAACCAAAACCCTTACCCCTACCCTATCCTATCCCTAACCGTAACCCTAACCTTAACCCTAAACCTTACCCTTAACCTAACCCTAACCCTAAACCTAACCCTAATCCTAACCCTAACCCAAACCCTTACTCTTACCTTAACCCTAACCCTAATCCTAACCCTAACCCTAACTCTAAACCTAACCCTAACCCTAAGAATAACACTAACCCTTACCCTTACCCTTACCCTAACCCAAAACCGAATGCTAACACTTAATCTTACCCTGACCCTAACCCTAAACCTAACTCTAACCCTAACACTAAACCTAAACCCTATCCTTACCCTAACCCTAACCATAACCCTAACACTTACCCTTAGCCTAACCCTAACCCTAAACTTAACCCCTAATCCAAAACTTAACCCTAACCCTAACTCTAACCCTAACCCTAACCCTAACCCTAACCTTTACCTTAACCCTAACTCTAACCCTAACCCTAACCCTAACCCTAAGCTAACCCTAACCATTAAACATAACCCTAACCCTAACGCTCACCCTAAACCTAACCCTAACCCTAACGCTTACCGTAACCTTTAACCTAACCCTAACCCTTACCCTTACCCTATCCCTAACCCTAACCCTAACCTAAACCTAACCATAACCCTTACCCTAACCCTGACCCTAACCCTAACCCTAAACCTAACCCTAACCCTATCCCTAACCTTAACCCTAACCCTTACCCTTACCCTACGCTTATCCCTAACCCTAACCCTAACCCTAACCCTTACCCTAACCCTAACCATAACTCTAACCCTAAAACTAACCCTAACCCTAACCTTTAACCTAACCCTAACCCTTTCCTTAACCATAACCCAAACACTAACCCTAACCCTAACACTGACACTTACCCTAACCCTAACCTAAATTTAACCCTAAACTTAACCCTAACCCTTACCCTTACCAAACCTAACCATAACCCTAAAACTTACCCTTACCCTAACCCTAACTATAACCCTAAACCTAAACCTGCCCCTAACCCTAACCCAAACCCTTACACTTACACTAATCCTAACCCTAACCCTAACCCTTACCCTTACCCTAACCCTAACCCTAATTTTCAACCTAACCCTAACACTAAACCTAACCCTAACCCTTATCCTAAACTTAACCCTACTCCTAATCCTTACCCTAACCCTAAACCTAATCTTTACACTTTCCCTAACACTAACCCTAACCCTAATACTTACCCTAACCCTAACCCTAACCCTAACATTTAAGCTTACACTAACCCTAACCCTAAACCTAACCATAACCCTAACACTAACCCTAACCCTTACCCTTACCCTAAACCTAACCATAACCCTAACACTTACACTTACCTAACCATAACCCTAATCCTAACCCCTAACCCTAAACTTAACCCTAACCCTAACTCTAACCCTTACACTTACCCTAACCCTAACCATAAACCTAACCCTAACCCTTACCTTAACCCTAACCCTAACCCTCACCCTAACCCTAACCCTAACCCTAACCACTAACCATAACCCTAACCCTAACACTCACCCTAAACCTAACCCTAACCCTTACCCTAACCATAACCCTAACCCTAACCCTTACCCTTACCCTAACCCTAACCCTAACCTTAACCCCAACCCTAAACCTAACTCTAACCATTACCCTTAACATAACCCTAATCCTAAACCCAACACTAACCCTAACCCTAACCATTACCCTAACCCTAACCCTTACCCTAATCCTATCTCTAAACCTAACCCTAACCCTAACACTTACCCCTACCCTAACCTTAACCCTAACCGTAACCCTAACCCTTACCCTTTCCCTAACCTTAACCCTAACCCTAACCCTAAAACTAACCCTTACCCTAACCCTAACCCCTAACTTT
>JANJXV010000925.1:197500-205000 GCA_024803745.1 Megascapheus bottae | reverse complement strand
CCTAACTCTAACCCTAACTCTAACCCTTACACTTACACTAACCGTAACCCTAACCCTAACCCTAACCCTTACCCTTACCCTAAACCTAACACTAATTTTAATGGTAACCCTAACACTAACCCTAACCCTAACCCTTAAACTAACCTTAACCCTAACCCGAATCCTTCCCCTAACCTTAAACCTAACCCTTACCCTTCCCCTAATCCTAACCCTAATCCTTAACCTAACCCTAACCCTAACCGTAATCCTTACCATAACCCTAACCCTAACCCTAACCCTTACACTTTCACTAACCCTAACCCTAACCCTAACCATTACACTTACCCTAACCCTTACCCTAAACCTAACTCTAAAGCTAACCCTAAACCTAACCCTTACCCCTACCCTAATCCTAACCCTAACCGTAACCCTAACCTTAACCCTAACCCTTACCCTTAACCTAAATCTAACCCTAAACCTAAACCTAATCCTAATCCTAACCCAAACCCTAACTCTTCCCCTAAGCCTTACCCTAAACCTAACCCTAACCCTAACTCTAAACCTAACCCTAACCCTAAGCCTAACCCTAACCCTTACCCTTAACCTTACCCTAACCCTAACCTTAACCCCAACCCTAAACCTAAACCTAACCATTACACTTACCCTAACCCTAACACTAAACCCAACCCTAAACCTAACCCTAACTCTTACCCTAACCCTAACCCTAACCCTAAACCTAAACATAACCCTAACCCTAACCTTAACCCTAACTCTTACCCTTACCCTACACTTATCACTAACCCTAACCCTAACCATTACCCTAACCCTAACGCTAACTCTAACCCTAACCCTAACCCTAAACCTAACCCTTACCCTAACCCTAACCCTTTCCCTAACCATAAACCAAACACTAACCCTAACCCTGACACTTACCCTAACCCTAACCTAAACTTAACCCTAAACTTAACCCTAACCCTTACCCTTACCAAACCTAACCATAACCCTAAAATTTACCCTTACCCTTTCCCTAACCCTAACCCTAATCCTTACCCTAACCCTAACCCTAACCCTAATCCTTACCCTAACCCTAACCCTAAACCTAACCCTAACACTTAAACTTAACCTAACCCTAACCCTATACCTAACCCTAATCCTAACACTAACCGTAACCCTTATCCTTACCCTAACCCTTACCATAACCCTAACACTTACCCTTAGTCTAACCCTAACCCTAACCCTAACCCTAACCCTTATCCTAACGTTAACCCTAACCCTAACCCCAACCCTAACCCTAACCCTAACCCTAACCCTTATCCCTACCCTAACCCTAACCCTAACTGTAACCCTAACCTTAACCCTAACCCTTACCCTTACACTAACCGTAACCCTAAACCTAACCCTAATCCTAACCCTAACCCAAACCCTTACCCTTACCCTAACCCTTACCCTAACCCTAATCCTAAACACTAACCATAACCCTAACCATAACGCTAACCCTAAACCTAACCCTAACCCTAACCCTTACCCTAACCCTAACCCTAACCCTTACCTTTACCCTAACCCTAACCCTAACATTAACCCCAACCCTAAACCTAAGTCTAACCATACCCTTACCCTAACCTAACCCTAAACCCAACAAAACCCTAACCCTAACCCTTACACTAACCCTAACCCTTACCCCAACCCTAATGCTATCCCTAAACCTAACCCTAACCTTAACCCTAACACTTACCCTAACCTTTACGCTAACCCTAACCCTAAAACTAACCCTAACCCTAACCTTAACCCTTACTCTTATCCTAACTCTAACCCCAAACCTAAACCTAACCCTAACCCTCACCCTAACCCTTACCCTTACAGTAACCCTAACCCTAACCCTTACCCCACCCTAATCATAACCGTAAACCAAACCTTAACCCTAACCGTAACCCTAACCCTAAATCTAACCCTACCCTTAGCCTAACCCTAACCCTAACTTTAAACCTAACCCTAACCCTTACCATAACCCTAACCCTTTTCCTAACCATAACCCAACACTAACCCTAACCCTAACCCTTACCATTACCAACCCTAACCATAACCCTAACTCTAAACCTAACCATAACCATAACCCTAAAACTTATCCTTACCCTAACCATAACACTTACCCAAAACCTAACACCATCCCTAACCCTAAACCTAAATCTAACCCTAAACCTAACCCTAACACTAACCCTAACGCTTACACATAAACTAACCCTAACCGTAACCCTAACCATAACCCTTACACTTACCCTAACCCTAACCCTAATTTTAATGCTAACTCTAACACTAACCCTAACCCTAACCCTTACCCTAACCTTAACCCTAACCCTAATCCTTACCCTAACACTAAACCTAGCCCTTACCCTTTCCCTAACCCTAACCCTAATCCTTACCCTAACCCTAACCCTAACCCTAATCCTTACCCTAACCATAACCCTGACCCTAACACTTACACTTTCACTAACCCTAACCCTAAACCTAACCATTACCCTTACCCTAACCCTAACTCTAAACCTAACCCTAACCCTAACACTTACCAGTACCCTAACCCTAACCCTAACAGTAACTCTAACCTTAAACCTAAATCTTACCCTTACCCTAACCTTAACCCTAAACCTAACCCTAATCCTAACCCTAACCAAAACCCTTACCCTTACCCTAACCCTAACCCTAAACCTAACCCTAGCCCCAACTCTAAACCTAGCCCTAACACTAAGCCTAACGCTAACCCTTACCATTACCCCTACGCTAACCCTAACCCTAACCCTAACACTTAACCTTACCCTAAGCCTAACCATGACCCTAACACTTACCCTTAGCCTAACCCTAACCCTAAACTTAACCCCTAACCCTAAACTTAACCCTAACCCTAACTCTAACCCTTATTCTTACCCTAACCCTAACCCTAACCCTAAACCTTAACTTAACCCTAACACTAACTCTTACCCTAACCCTAACCCTAACTCTAACCTCTAACCATAACCCTAACCCTAACGCTCACCCTAAACCTAACCCTAACCCTAACGCTTACCCTAACCTTAACCCTAACCCTAAGACTTAAACTTACCCTAACCCTAACCCTAACCTAATCCTAACCCTAAAACTAACCCTAACCCTTATCCTTACCCTAACCCTAACACTTACCCTTAGCCTATCCCTAACCCTAATCCTAACCCCTAGCCCTAAACTTAACCCTAACCCTAACTCTAACCCTTACTCTTACCTAAACCTAACCCTAACCCTAACCCTAACCCTTACCCTTACCCTACCCTAACCCTAACCTTAATGCTCACCCTAACCCTAACCCTTACTCTTACCCTAACCTAACACTAATCCTTAACCTTACCATTACCCTAACCCTAACCCTAAACCTAACCCTAACCCTAACCCTAACCGAACCCTGACCCTTACCCTTACACTAACCCTAACCCTAAACCTAATCCTAACCTTACAACTTACCCTTACCCTAACCCTAACCCTAACCCTTACCCATATCCTAACCCTAACCCTAAACCTAACCCTAAACTTAACCCTAACCCTAACCCCTAAGCCTAACCCTAACCCTAACCCTAAACCCTACCCCTACGCTAACCGTACCCCTAACCTTAATGCTAACCCTAACCCTAACCCTAACCCTAACCCTAACCCTTACACTTACCCTACCCTAACCCTAACCTTAATGTTAACCCTAACCCTAACCCTAACCCTTACCTATTCCTAACCCTAACTCTCTTACCCTAAACCTAACCCTAAACCTAACCCTTACCCTAACCCTTACCTTTCCTTAACCCTAACCCTAACCCTAACCCTTACCGTTACCCTAACGCTAACCATACACATAACCCGAACCCTAAATCTAACCCTAACTCTCACCCTTACCCTTACCCTAACCCTAAACCTACCACTAACCCTAACCCTAACCCCTAACCCTAACCCTAACCCAAACCCTTACCCTTACCCTAACACTAACCCTAAACCTAATCCTAACCCTAACACTTACCCTAACCCTAACCCTAACCCTAAACCTAACCCTAACCCTAACCTTAACCGTTACCTTTACCCTAACCCTAATCCTAACCCTAATGCTAACCCTAACCCTAACCCTAACACTTATCCTAACCCTAACCCTAACCCTAACCCTAATCCTTTCCCTGATCCTAACCCTAACACTAACCCTTACCCTTTCCCTAACCCTAATCCTAATCCTTACCCTAACCCTAACCCTAACCCTAACCCTAATCCTTACCCTTACCCTAACCCTAACCTTAACACTTACGCTTTCCCTAACCCTAAACCTAACCCCAACCCTAACACTTTCCCTTACCCTAACCCTTACCTTAACCCTATCCCTAAACCTAACCCTAACCCTAACCGTAACCCTTACCCCTACCCTAACCCTAACCCTAACACTAACCTCAACATTAACACTATCCCTAACCTTAACCCTTACCCTAATCATAACCCTAACCCTAACACTAAACCTAACCCTAACCCTAACCCTAACCCTAAACCTTACCCGAACCCTAATGCTAACCCTAACCCTAACCCTAAATTTAAACCTAACCCTTACCCTTACCCTAACCTTAACCCCAACAATAACCTAACCCTAACCTTAACCCTAAACCAAACTCTAACATTAACTCTAACCCTAACCCTAACCCTAACCCTAACCCCTAACCCTAATCCTTACCCTTAAACTAACCCAAACACTAACCTTAACCCTAACACTAACACTAACCCTAACCCCAAACCTAACCTTAATCCTAACCCTAACCCTAATCCCTAACCCTAATGCTAACCCTAACCCTTACCCTTACCCTAACCCAAACCCTAACCTTAAACCTAACACTAACACTAATCCTAACACTAAACCTAACCCTAACCCTAACCCTTATCCTAAACTTAACCCTAACCCTAACCCTAACCCTAACCTTAATGCTAACCCTAACCCTAACCCTAAACCTTAACCTTACCCTAAACCTAACCCTAACCCTTACCCTAGCCCTAACCTAACCCTTACACTGACCCTAACCCTAACCCTAACCCTAACCTTTACCCTAAACATAACCCTAACTCTAACCCTCACCTTAACAGTAACCCTAACCCTAAATGTAACCCCAAACCTATCCCTAACCCTAACCCTAACACTAAGCCCTAAACCTAATGCTAACCCTAAACCTTACCCTTACCCTAATCCTAAACGTTACCCTAACCCTTACCTTACCCTAACCCTAACCCTAACCCTAACCCTTACCATTACCCTAAACCTAACCCTAACCTTAATGCTAACCCTAACCCTAACCCTAAACCTAACCCTTACCCTAAGACTAACCCTAACTCTAATCCTTACCCTAACCCTTACCTTAACCCTAACCCTACCCTACCCTAACCCTAACCGTAACCCTAATCCTTACCCTAACCATAATCTTAACCCTAACCCTTACCCTTTCCCTAACCCTAAGCCTAACCCTAATCCTAAACCTAATCCTTACCCTAACCCTAACCCTAAACCGTACCCATAACCTAACCCTAACACTAAACCTAACTCTAACCCTAACTCTAACCCTAACTCTAACCCTAACCCTAACCCAAACCATACCCCTAACATTAACCCTAACCCTAACCCTAACTCTTACCCTAACCCTAACCCTAACCCTAACCCCAACCTAAACCTAACACTAACCCTAACCCTACCCTAACCCTTACGCTTACCCTAACCCTAATCCTAACCCTAAACCTATCCCTAACACTTACCCTAACCCTAAACCTTACCCTAACCCAAACACTTACCCGTACCCTAACCCTAACCCTAAACCTACCCCTAACCCTAACCCTAAACCTAACCCTCACAGTTAGCCTAACCCTAACCCTAACCCTATCCGTAAACCTAACCCTACCCTAAGCCTAAACCTCACCCTAACCCTAACCATAAACCTTACCCTCACCCTAACACTTACCCTTTCCCTAACCCTAACCCTAACCCGAATCCTTACGCTAACCCTAACCCTAACCCTAACCCTAACCCTAACCCTAAACCTTACCCTTACCCTAATATTAACCCTAAACCTAACCCTAACCCTAAGTCTAACCCTAACCCTAACCCTAACCCTAAACCTAACACTAACCCTAACCCTACCCTAAACCTTACCCTTACCCTAAACCTAACCCTAACCGTAACCCTAACCCTAAACCCTAACCTTACCCTAATCCTAACCCTAAACCTAACCCTAACCCTAAGTCTAACCCTAACCCTAACCCTAACCCTAACCCTAACATTAACCATAACCCTTACCCTTACCCTAACCCCAACCCTAATCCTAACACTTACCCTTACCTAACCCTAACCCTAAACCTAACACTAACCCTAACCCTACCCTAACCCTTACCCTTACCCTAACCCTAACCCTAACCCTAACCTTAAAACTTACCCTTACCCTAACCCTAAACCCTACCCTTACCCTTATGTAACCCTAACCCTAAATTTAACCCTAACCCCAACCCTTACCCTTACCTTATCCCTAAACCTAAACCTTACCCTAGACCTTACCCTTGCCCTAACCCTAACCCTAACCCTAACCCTAAACCTTATCCTTACCCTAAACTTAACCCTAAAAATCACCCTAACCTTAACCTAACCCTAACCCTAAGCTTCACCTTAACCCTAACCCTAACCCTAACCCTAACCCTTATCCTAACCCTAACCTAACCCTAACCCTAACCCTTACCCTTACTTAACCCTAACCCTAAACCTGAACCTTACCATTACCCTAAACCTAACTCTAACCCTTACCCTAACCCTAACCTAAACCTTACCCTAACCCTAATTCTAACCCTAACCCTTACCCTAAACCTAACCCTAACCCTCACTTTTACCCTAACCCTAAATCTAACCCCAAACCTAACTGTAACCCTAACCCTAACCCTAAGACCTAAGCCTAATGCTAACCCTAACCCTTACCCTTACCATAATCCTAACACTAACCTTAACAATAACCCTAACACTAACCCTAACCCTAACCCTTACCCTTACCCTAACCTAACCCAAACCCTAACCCATACCATTAACCTAAACATAACCCTAACCTTAATGCTAACCCTAACCCTAACCATAAACCTAACCCTTACCCTAACCCTAACCCTAACTCTAATCCTTACCCTAACCCTAACCATAACCATAACCCTAACCCTACCCTAACCCTAACCCTAAACCTAATCCTTACCCTAACCCTAACCCTAGCCCTAACCCTTACCCTTTCCCTAACCCTAAGCCTAACCCTAACCCTAACCCTAATCCTTACCCTAACCCTAACCCTAACCCTAAACCTAACCCTAACCCTAGCCCTAAACCTTACCCTTACGCTAAGCCTAACCCTAATCCTAACTCTAACCCTAACTCTATCCCTAACCCTAACCCTAACCATACCCCTAACATTACCCTAACCCTTACCCTTACCTCAACCGTAAACCGAGTCCTAAACCTTACCCTTTCCCTAACTC
>JANJXV010000925.1:185000-195000 GCA_024803745.1 Megascapheus bottae | reverse complement strand
CTTAACCCCTAACCCTAAACTTTACCCTAACCATAACTCTAACCCTTACTCTTACACTAAACCTAAAAATAACCCTAACCCTTACCTTAACCCTAATTCTAACCCTAACCCTAACCCTAACATTAACCCTAACCCTTACCCTTACCCTAACCCTAAACCTAAACCTAAACCTTACCCTTACCCTAACCCTAACCCTAAACCTAACACTAACCCTAACCCTACCCAAACCATTACTCTTACCTAACCCTAACCCTAACCCTAAACCTTACTCTTACACTAACCCTAACCCTAAGCTTTACCCTAACCCTAAACCTAACCCTTACCCTTACACTAACCCTAATCTTAACCCTAACCCCTAACCCTTACTCTAACCCTAAACCTTACCCTTACCCTTACCCTAAAACTAACCCTAACCTTAACCCTAACCCTAACCCTAACCCTTACCCTTACCCTAACGCTAAACCTAAAACTAACCCTAACCGTAACCCTAACCCAAACGCTTAACCCTAAACCTAACCGTAACCCTAACCCTTACCCTTACCCTAACCTTACCCCTACCCAAACCCTAAATCTAACCCTAATCCTTACCCTAACCCTAATCCTAACCCTAACCCTTACATTTCCCTAACCCTAAGCCTAACCCTAACCCTAACCCTACCCTAACCCTTACCCTTACCCTAACCCTAACCCTAACCCTTACCCTAACCCTAAACCTAACCCTAACATTAACCTTACCCTAACCCTAACTCTAAAACTAACCCTAACCCTAACACTAACCATAACCCTTATCCTTACCCTGACACTAATCATAACCCTAACACTTAACCTTAGCCTAAGCCTAACCCTAAACCTAACCCAAAACCCTAAACTTAACCCTAACCCTAACTCTAACCCTTACCTTTACCCTAAACCTAACCCTAACCCTTACCCTTACCTTAACCCTAACACTAACCCTTACCCTAACCCTAACCCTAACCCAATCCACTAACCATAACCCTAACCCTAACGCTCACCCTAAACCTAACCCTAACTCTAACCCTTACCCTAAGCCTAACCCTAAACCTAACCCTTACCCTTACCCTAACCCTAACCCTAACCTTAAGCCCAACCCTAAACCTAACCCTAACCATTACCCTTACCCTAACCCTCACCCTAAACCCAACCCTAACCCAAAACCTAACCCTTACCCTAACCCTAACCCTTACCCTAACCCTAATGCTAACCCTAACCCTAACCCTAACCTTAACCCTAAACTTTACCCTTACCCTAACCTTAACCCTAAACCTAATCCTAAAACTAACCCTAACCCTAACCCTTACCCTTACCCTAAGCCTAACCCTAAACCTAAACCAAACCCTAACCCTAACCCTAACCCTTATCCTAACCCTAACCCTAACTCCAACCCTTACCCCAACCTTAATCATAACCCTAACCCTACACTTAATCCTAACCCTAACTCTAACCCCAAACCTAACCCTAACCCTATCCGTAAACCTAACCCTAACACCTAACCCTAATGCTAACCCTAACCCTTACCCTTACACTAAACCTAACCCTAACCTTAACACTACACTTAACCCTAACCCTAACACTAACCTTAACCCTAAACCTAACCCTAACCCTTAACCTTACCCTAACCCAAACCCTAAAGTTAAACCTAACCCTAAGACTAACCGTAACCCTAACTCTTACCCTTACCCTAACCCTAACCCTAACCCTAAACCTAACCCTTACCCTAACCCTAACCCTAACCCTTACCCTTACCATAACCCTAACCCTAACTCTAACCCTAATCCTAACCCTAACCCTAGCAGTATCCCTTACCCTAACCCTAACCCTAACCCGAAGCCTAAACCTAAGCCTAAACCTAACCCTATCACTAACTCTAAACCTTACCCTTACCATAATCCTAACCCTAACCCTAACACTGCCTTACCTAACCTTAAAACTAACCATAATCCTTACCGTAACCGTAACCCTAACCCTAACCCTTAGCCTAAACCTAAAACTAACAATAATACTAACCCTAACCCAAACCCCTAACCCTAACCCTAACACTAACCCTAACTCTAACCCTAACCCTAACCCTAAACCTTACCCTAACCCTAACTCTTTCCCTAACCACAACCCTAACTCTAACCCTAAAACTTACCCTTACCCTAACCCTAACCCTAACCCTAAACCTAACCCTAACCGTAACCCTAACCCTAACCCTTACCCTTACCCTAACAGTAACCATAACCCTAACCCTAACCCTAAATCTTACCCTTACCCTAAGACTAACCCTAACCATTACCCTAACCCTAACACTAAACCTAACCCTAACCCTTACACTTACGTTAACCCAAACCCTAACCAGAACCCTAACCCTAACCCTAAACCTACCCTTACCCTAACCCTAACCCTAACCCTAACGCCTAACCCTAACCCAAACCCTAAGCTTTACAATTACCCTATCCCTAACCCTAACCTTAACACTAACCCTAACACTAACCCTAACTCCAACCCTTACCCTTATCGTAAACCTAACCCTAACCTAACCCTAACCCTAGCAGTATCCCTTACCCTAACCCTAACCCTAACCCTAAACCTAACCCTAAACCTAACCCTAATCCTTACCCTAACCCTAACCCTAACCCTAATCCTAACCCTAACCCTAACACTAGCTTACTCTAACCCTAAAACTAACCATAACCCTTACCGTAACCGTAACCCTAACCCTAACCCTAACACTTACCCTAAACCTAAAACTAACAATAATACTAACCCTAACCCAAACCCCTAACCCTAACCCTAACACTAATCCTAACTCTAACCCTAACCCTAACCCTAAACCTTACCCTAACCCTAACTCTTTCCCTAACCACAACCCTAACCCTAACCCTAAAACTTACCCTTACCCTAACCCTAACCCTAAACCTAACCCGAACCGTAACCCTAACCCTAACCCTTACCCTTACCCTAACTGTAACCATAACCCTAACCCTAACCCTAACCCTAACCCTTACCCTGAACCTAACCCTTTCCCTAACCGTAATCTAAACTTAACCCTAAACTTAACCCTAAACCTTACCCTTACCCTAACCCTAAACATAACCCTAACCCTAAACCTAACCCTAACACTTAACCTTACCCTAACCCTAACCCTAAACCTAACCCTAACCCTAACACTAACCCTAACACTTATCCTTACCCTAAACCTAACCATAACCCTAACACTTACCCTTACCCTAACCCTAACCCTAAACTTAACCCCTAACCCTAAACTTTACCCTAACCATAACTCTAACCCTTACTCTTACACTAAACCTAAAAATAACCCTAACCCTTACCTTAACCCTAATTCTAACCCTAACCCTAACCCTAACATTAACCCTAACCCTTACCCTTACCCTAACCCTAAACCTAAACCTAAACCTTACCCTTACCCTAACCCTAACCCTAAACCTAACACTAACCCTAACCCTACCCAAACCATTACTCTTACCTAACCCTAACCCTAACCCTAAACCTTACTCTTACACTAACCCTAACCCTAAGCTTTACCCTAACCCTAAACCTAACCCTTACCCTTACACTAACCCTAATCTTAACCCTAACCCCTAACCCTTACTCTAACCCTAAACCTTACCCTTACCCTTACCCTAAAACTAACCCTAACCTTAACCCTAACCCTAACCCTAACCCTTACCCTTACCCTAACGCTAAACCTAAAACTAACCCTAACCGTAACCCTAACCCAAACGCTTAACCCTAAACCTAACCGTAACCCTAACCCTTACCCTTACCCTAACCTTACCCCTACCCAAACCCTAAATCTAACCCTAATCCTTACCCTAACCCTAATCCTAACCCTAACCCTTACATTTCCCTAACCCTAAGCCTAACCCTAACCCTAACCCTACCCTAACCCTTACCCTTACCCTAACCCTAACCCTAACCCTTACCCTAACCCTAAACCTAACCCTAACATTAACCTTACCCTAACCCTAACTCTAAAACTAACCCTAACCCTAACACTAACCATAACCCTTATCCTTACCCTGACACTAATCATAACCCTAACACTTAACCTTAGCCTAAGCCTAACCCTAAACCTAACCCAAAACCCTAAACTTAACCCTAACCCTAACTCTAACCCTTACCTTTACCCTAAACCTAACCCTAACCCTTACCCTTACCTTAACCCTAACACTAACCCTTACCCTAACCCTAACCCTAACCCAATCCACTAACCATAACCCTAACCCTAACGCTCACCCTAAACCTAACCCTAACTCTAACCCTTACCCTAAGCCTAACCCTAAACCTAACCCTTACCCTTACCCTAACCCTAACCCTAACCTTAAGCCCAACCCTAAACCTAACCCTAACCATTACCCTTACCCTAACCCTCACCCTAAACCCAACCCTAACCCAAAACCTAACCCTTACCCTAACCCTAACCCTTACCCTAACCCTAATGCTAACCCTAACCCTAACCCTAACCTTAACCCTAAACTTTACCCTTACCCTAACCTTAACCCTAAACCTAATCCTAAAACTAACCCTAACCCTAACCCTTACCCTTACCCTAAGCCTAACCCTAAACCTAAACCAAACCCTAACCCTAACCCTAACCCTTATCCTAACCCTAACCCTAACTCCAACCCTTACCCCAACCTTAATCATAACCCTAACCCTACACTTAATCCTAACCCTAACTCTAACCCCAAACCTAACCCTAACCCTATCCGTAAACCTAACCCTAACACCTAACCCTAATGCTAACCCTAACCCTTACCCTTACACTAAACCTAACCCTAACCTTAACACTACACTTAACCCTAACCCTAACACTAACCTTAACCCTAAACCTAACCCTAACCCTTAACCTTACCCTAACCCAAACCCTAAAGTTAAACCTAACCCTAAGACTAACCGTAACCCTAACTCTTACCCTTACCCTAACCCTAACCCTAACCCTAAACCTAACCCTTACCCTAACCCTAACCCTAACCCTTACCCTTACCATAACCCTAACCCTAACTCTAACCCTAATCCTAACCCTAACCCTAGCAGTATCCCTTACCCTAACCCTAACCCTAACCCGAAGCCTAAACCTAAGCCTAAACCTAACCCTATCACTAACTCTAAACCTTACCCTTACCATAATCCTAACCCTAACCCTAACACTGCCTTACCTAACCTTAAAACTAACCATAATCCTTACCGTAACCGTAACCCTAACCCTAACCCTTAGCCTAAACCTAAAACTAACAATAATACTAACCCTAACCCAAACCCCTAACCCTAACCCTAACACTAACCCTAACTCTAACCCTAACCCTAACCCTAAACCTTACCCTAACCCTAACTCTTTCCCTAACCACAACCCTAACTCTAACCCTAAAACTTACCCTTACCCTAACCCTAACCCTAACCCTAAACCTAACCCTAACCGTAACCCTAACCCTAACCCTTACCCTTACCCTAACAGTAACCATAACCCTAACCCTAACCCTAAATCTTACCCTTACCCTAAGACTAACCCTAACCATTACCCTAACCCTAACACTAAACCTAACCCTAACCCTTACACTTACGTTAACCCAAACCCTAACCAGAACCCTAACCCTAACCCTAAACCTACCCTTACCCTAACCCTAACCCTAACCCTAACGCCTAACCCTAACCCAAACCCTAAGCTTTACAATTACCCTATCCCTAACCCTAACCTTAACACTAACCCTAACACTAACCCTAACTCCAACCCTTACCCTTATCGTAAACCTAACCCTAACCTAACCCTAACCCTAGCAGTATCCCTTACCCTAACCCTAACCCTAACCCTAAACCTAACCCTAAACCTAACCCTAATCCTTACCCTAACCCTAACCCTAACCCTAATCCTAACCCTAACCCTAACACTAGCTTACTCTAACCCTAAAACTAACCATAACCCTTACCGTAACCGTAACCCTAACCCTAACCCTAACACTTACCCTAAACCTAAAACTAACAATAATACTAACCCTAACCCAAACCCCTAACCCTAACCCTAACACTAATCCTAACTCTAACCCTAACCCTAACCCTAAACCTTACCCTAACCCTAACTCTTTCCCTAACCACAACCCTAACCCTAACCCTAAAACTTACCCTTACCCTAACCCTAACCCTAAACCTAACCCGAACCGTAACCCTAACCCTAACCCTTACCCTTACCCTAACTGTAACCATAACCCTAACCCTAACCCTAACCCTAACCCTTACCCTGAACCTAACCCTTTCCCTAACCGTAATCTAAACTTAACCCTAAACTTAACCCTAAACCTTACCCTTACCCTAACCCTAAACATAACCCTAACCCTAAACCTAACCCTAACACTTAACCTTACCCTAACCCTAACCCTAAACCTAACCCTAACCCTAACACTAACCCTAACACTTATCCTTACCCTAAACCTAACCATAACCCTAACACTTACCCTTACCCTAACCCTAACCCTAAACTTAACCCCTAACCCTAAACTTTACCCTAACCATAACTCTAACCCTTACTCTTACACTAAACCTAAAAATAACCCTAACCCTTACCTTAACCCTAATTCTAACCCTAACCCTAACCCTAACATTAACCCTAACCCTTACCCTTACCCTAACCCTAAACCTAAACCTAAACCTTACCCTTACCCTAACCCTAACCCTAAACCTAACACTAACCCTAACCCTACCCAAACCATTACTCTTACCTAACCCTAACCCTAACCCTAAACCTTACTCTTACACTAACCCTAACCCTAAGCTTTACCCTAACCCTAAACCTAACCCTTACCCTTACACTAACCCTAATCTTAACCCTAACCCCTAACCCTTACTCTAACCCTAAACCTTACCCTTACCCTTACCCTAAAACTAACCCTAACCTTAACCCTAACCCTAACCCTAACCCTTACCCTTACCCTAACGCTAAACCTAAAACTAACCCTAACCGTAACCCTAACCCAAACGCTTAACCCTAAACCTAACCGTAACCCTAACCCTTACCCTTACCCTAACCTTACCCCTACCCAAACCCTAAATCTAACCCTAATCCTTACCCTAACCCTAATCCTAACCCTAACCCTTACATTTCCCTAACCCTAAGCCTAACCCTAACCCTAACCCTACCCTAACCCTTACCCTTACCCTAACCCTAACCCTAACCCTTACCCTAACCCTAAACCTAACCCTAACATTAACCTTACCCTAACCCTAACTCTAAAACTAACCCTAACCCTAACACTAACCATAACCCTTATCCTTACCCTGACACTAATCATAACCCTAACACTTAACCTTAGCCTAAGCCTAACCCTAAACCTAACCCAAAACCCTAAACTTAACCCTAACCCTAACTCTAACCCTTACCTTTACCCTAAACCTAACCCTAACCCTTACCCTTACCTTAACCCTAACACTAACCCTTACCCTAACCCTAACCCTAACCCAATCCACTAACCATAACCCTAACCCTAACGCTCACCCTAAACCTAACCCTAACTCTAACCCTTACCCTAAGCCTAACCCTAAACCTAACCCTTACCCTTACCCTAACCCTAACCCTAACCTTAAGCCCAACCCTAAACCTAACCCTAACCATTACCCTTACCCTAACCCTCACCCTAAACCCAACCCTAACCCAAAACCTAACCCTTACCCTAACCCTAACCCTTACCCTAACCCTAATGCTAACCCTAACCCTAACCCTAACCTTAACCCTAAACTTTACCCTTACCCTAACCTTAACCCTAAACCTAATCCTAAAACTAACCCTAACCCTAACCCTTACCCTTACCCTAAGCCTAACCCTAAACCTAAACCAAACCCTAACCCTAACCCTAACCCTTATCCTAACCCTAACCCTAACTCCAACCCTTACCCCAACCTTAATCATAACCCTAACCCTACACTTAATCCTAACCCTAACTCTAACCCCAAACCTAACCCTAACCCTATCCGTAAACCTAACCCTAACACCTAACCCTAATGCTAACCCTAACCCTTACCCTTACACTAAACCTAACCCTAACCTTAACACTACACTTAACCCTAACCCTAACACTAACCTTAACCCTAAACCTAACCCTAACCCTTAACCTTACCCTAACCCAAACCCTAAAGTTAAACCTAACCCTAAGACTAACCGTAACCCTAACTCTTACCCTTACCCTAACCCTAACCCTAACCCTAAACCTAACCCTTACCCTAACCCTAACCCTAACCCTTACCCTTACCATAACCCTAACCCTAACTCTAACCCTAATCCTAACCCTAACCCTAGCAGTATCCCTTACCCTAACCCTAACCCTAACCCGAAGCCTAAACCTAAGCCTAAACCTAACCCTATCACTAACTCTAAACCTTACCCTTACCATAATCCTAACCCTAACCCTAACACTGCCTTACCTAACCTTAAAACTAACCATAATCCTTACCGTAACCGTAACCCTAACCCTAACCCTTAGCCTAAACCTAAAACTAACAATAATACTAACCCTAACCCAAACCCCTAACCCTAACCCTAACACTAACCCTAACTCTAACCCTAACCCTAACCCTAAACCTTACCCTAACCCTAACTCTTTCCCTAACCACAACCCTAACTCTAACCCTAAAACTTACCCTTACCCTAACCCTAACCCTAACCCTAAACCTAACCCTAACCGTAACCCTAACCCTAACCCTTACCCTTACCCTAACAGTAACCATAACCCTAACCCTAACCCTAAATCTTACCCTTACCCTAAGACTAACCCTAACCATTACCCTAACCCTAACACTAAACCTAACCCTAACCCTTACACTTACGTTAACCCAAACCCTAACCAGAACCCTAACCCTAACCCTAAACCTACCCTTACCCTAACCCTAACCCTAACCCTAACGCCTAACCCTAACCCAAACCCTAAGCTTTACAATTACCCTATCCCTAACCCTAACCTTAACACTAACCCTAACACTAACCCTAACTCCAACCCTTACCCTTATCGTAAACCTAACCCTAACCTAACCCTAACCCTAGCAGTATCCCTTACCCTAACCCTAACCCTAACCCTAAACCTAACCCTAAACCTAACCCTAATCCTTACCCTAACCCTAACCCTAACCCTAATCCTAACCCTAACCCTGACACTAGCTTACTCTAACCCTAAAACTAACCATAACCCTTACCGTAACCGTAACCCTAACCCTAACCCTAACACTTACCCTAAACCTAAAACTAACAATAATACTAACCCTAACCCAAACCCCTAACCCTAACCCTAACACTAATCCTAACTCTAACCCTAACCCTAACCCTAAACCTTACCCTAACCCTAACTCTTTCCCTAACCACAACCCTAACCCTAACCCTAAAACTTACCCTTACCCTAACCCTAACCCTAAACCTAACCCGAACCGTAACCCTAACCCTAACCCTTACCCTTACCCTAACTGTAACCATAACCCTAACCCTAACCCTAACCCTAACCCTTACCCTGAACCTAACCCTTTCCCTAACCGTAATCTAAACTTAACCCTAAACTTAACCCTAAACCTTACCCTTACCCTAACCCTAAACATAACCCTAACCCTAAACCTGACCCTAACCCTAACAATAAAACTTACCCTTACGCTAACCCTAACCCTAACCATAACACTAATCATAAACCTAACCCTAACCCTAAACCTTACTCTTCCCCTAAAATTAACCCTAACACTTACCCTAATCCTAACCCTAACCCTTACCTTAACCCTAACCCTAACCCTTACCCTAATCCGAACCCTAACACTAACCCTAACCCTAACCCTAACCTTAACCCCAACCCTAAACCTAACCCTAACCATCACTCTTACCCAAACCCTAACCATAAACCCAACCCTAACCCTAACCCTTACCCTAACCCTAAACCTTACCCTAAACCTAACCCTTATCCTAACCCTAATGCTAACCCTAACCCTAACCCTAACCTTAACCCTAACCCTTAACCTTACC
>JANJXV010000925.1:177500-180000 GCA_024803745.1 Megascapheus bottae | reverse complement strand
CCTAAACCTTACCCTTACCCTAACCCTTACACTAACCCTAACTCTAATCCTTACCCTAACCCTAACCCTAACCCTACCCTTACCCTAACCCTTACCCTAACCTAATGCTAACCCTAATAGTAAACCTAACCCTAAATCTAACCCTAACTCTTACCCTTTCCCTAACCCTAACCCTAACCCTAACCATTACCCTTATGCTAACCCAAACCCTAACCCTAACCCTAACTCTAATCTTAACCATATCCCTAATCCTAACTCTAAACCTAACCCTTACTCTTACCCTAACCCTAACCTTAACCTTAATACTAACCCTAACAATAACCCTAACCCTTACCCTAACCATAACCCTAATCCTTACCCTAAACCTAACCTAACCCTGACCCTAAACCTAACCCTGATTCTAACCCTAAACCTAAACCCTAACACTTACCCTAACCCTAACCCTAAACCTAAACCGAACCCTTACCCTAACCCTAACCCTAAACCTAACCTTAAACCTAAAGCTAACCCTAAACCTTACTAAAACCCTAACCCTTACCCTAAACCTAACCTTAACCCTAACCCTAACCATAAACCTAACCCTAACCCTAAGCCTAACCCTAACCCTTACCAAAATCCTAACCCTTACCCTAACTGTAACCCTAACCCTAACCTTAACCCTAACCCTTACCTTTACCCTTATCCTAACCCTAACCCTAACATAACCCTAACACTAACCCTAACCCTAAGCCTAACCCTAAACATAACCCTAACCCTAACCCTAACCCTTACCCTAACCCCTAACCCCAAACTTTACCCTAACCGTAACCCTTACACTTACCCTAACCCTAACCCTAAATCTAACCGTAATCCTAACGCTAAACCTAACCATAACCCTTACCCTAACCCTAACCCTAACCCTTACCCTAACCCTAACACTTTCCCTAACACTAACCCGAACACTGACCCTAACCCTAAACCTAAACCTAACACTAACACTAACCATAACCGAAACCCTTACCCTTACCCTAACCCTGACCCTAATACTAAACCTAACGCTAACCCTAACCCTAACCCCTTACCCTAAACCTAACCCTAACAGTAACCCTAACCCTTACCCTTATCATAATCCTAACCCTAACCCTAACCCTAACCCTTACCCTTACCCTAAACTTACCCCTAAACTTAACCCAAACCCTAAACCTAATCCTAAACCTTACCCTTCACTAACCATAACCCTAAACCTGACCCTAACCCTAACCCAAAAACTGACCCTTAACATAACCCTAACCCTTACCCTAACCCTCTCCCTAAACCTAACCTTAACCCTAACCCTTACCCTTACCCTAACCCTAACCCTTACCCTTACCATAACCCTAACCCTAAACCTAACCCTAACCCTAACACTAAACTTTACCCTTACCCTAACCCTAACCCAAAACCTTACCCTTAACTTAAACCTAACCCCAACCCTAACCCTAACCTAACCCTAACCCTTACCGTAACCTTAACCCTAAACCTAACCCTAAACCTAACATTAACCCTAACCCTTACTCTTACCCTAACCTAACCCTAACCATTACCCTTACCCTAAATCTCACCCTAAACCTAACACTAACCCTAACCCTAACCCTAACCCTTTCCCTTACCCTAACCCTAACCCTAACCCTAAACCTTACCTTTAGCCAAACCCTAAAACTAACCTTAATGCTATCCCTAACCCTAACCTTAACCCTAACCCTTACCCTAACTCTAACCCTAACCCTAACCCCTAACCCTAACCCTAACCCTAACCCTAACACTTACCCTTACCCTAACCCTAACCCTAAACTTACTGCTAACCCTAACCCTAGCCCTAACCCTAACCCTTACTGTAACCCTAAACCTAAACCTAATACTTACCCTAACCCTAACCTTAACCCTTACCCTTACCCTAACCCTAACCCTAACCTTAATGCTAACCCTAACCCTAATCCTAACCCTAATCCTTACCCTAACCCTAACCTTAACCCTTACCGTTACCCTAACCCTAACCCTA
Organism: Megascapheus bottae; assembly: GCA_024803745.1. NCBI lineage: Eukaryota > Metazoa > Chordata > Mammalia > Rodentia > Geomyidae > Megascapheus > Megascapheus bottae. The sequence continues at coordinate 177,983 of JANJXV010000925.1, read as the reverse complement.
ACCTTAATGTTAACTCCAACCCTAACCCTAACTCTAAGCCTTACCCTAAACTTAAGCCTAACCCTAAACCTTACCCTAACCCTTAACCTTTCCCTAACCCTAACCCAAAACCTAACCCTAACCCTAACCCTTACCCTTACCCTAACCCTAACCCTAAACCTAACCTTAACTCTAACCGTAACCCTAACCTAACACTTACCCTTACCCTAACCCTAACCCTAAAACTAACCCTAACCCTAATCCTAACACTTACCTTTACACTAACCGTAACCCTAAACCTATCCCTAACCCTGACCTTAACCCTAACCTTAACCCCCAAAACTAACACTTACCCTAACAATAACCCTAAACCTTACCCTTACCCTAACCCTAACCCTAAAGTTAATGCTAACCCTAAGCCTAACCCTAACACTTACCCTAACACTAACACTAATCCTTCCCCTAACCCTAACCCTAACCCTAACCCTAACCCTAACACTAACC
>JANJXV010000925.1:170000-172500 GCA_024803745.1 Megascapheus bottae | reverse complement strand
CTAACCCTAAACCTTACCCTAACCCTAACCCTAACCCTAACCCTTACCCTTACCCTAACCCTAACCTTAACCCCACCTAAACCTAACTGTAAACCTTACCCCTCCCCTAACCCTAAACATAAACCTAACCATAACCCTAACCCTTACCCTAAACCTAACCCTTACCCTAACCCTAACCATAACCCTAAACCTAACCCTAACCTTAACCCTTACCCTTTCCCAAACCCTAACCCTAATCCTTATCCTAACCCTAACAATAACCCTAATCCTTACCCTAACCCTAGCACTAACCATTACCCTTTCATTAACCCTAACCCTAATCCTAAACCTAACCCTTACCCTTACCCTAACCATTACCCTAACCCTAACCCTAACCCTAACCCTAACACTTCCCCTTACCCTAACCCTAACCCTAACCCTAAACCTAACCCTAACCCTAACCCTAACCCTAACTCTAACCCCTATCCCTAACCCTAACCCTTACCCTTACGCTTACCCTAACCCTAACCATAACCTTAATGCTAACCCTAACCCTAACCCTAACACTAACCCTCACCCTAACACTAAAGCTAACCCTAACCCTAACCCTAACCCTTACCCTAACCCTTACCCTTTCCCTAACCCTAACCCAAACCGTAACCTTAACCCTAATCCTAACACTAACACTAACCCTAATCCTAACCCTTACCCATACCCTTACCCTAACACTAACCCTAAACCTAACCCTAACCCTAACCCTAACCCTTACCCTAACCCTTACCCTAACCCTAACCCTAACCCTTAACTTTACCTTAACCCTAACCCTAACCCTAACCCTAACACTTAACATTACCCTAACTCTAACCCTAACACTCACCCTTATCCTAACCCTAAACCTAACCCCTAACCATAACCCTAATCCTAACCCTTACCATTACCCTAACCCTAACCCTAAACCCAACCCAAATCCTAACCCTAACCCTAACCCTTACCCTAACCCTAACCCTAACCCTTACCGTAACCCTAACCATAACCCTAACCCTAACCCTAACCGTAACCCTAAACCTAACACTTACCATTACCCTAACTCTAACCCTAACCCTAAACATAACCCTAACCCTAACCCTTACTCTTACCCTAACACTAACCATAACCCTAACCCTAACACTAACACTACCCCTACCCTAACCCTAACCCTAACTCTAACCTTTACCCTAACCCTAACCCTAAATCTTACCCTAACCCCTATCCCAATACCTAACCCTAACCCTAAACCTTACCGTAACCTTAACCCCAAGCCAAACCCTAACCCTCACCCTAACACTAACCCTAACTCTAACCCCTAACCCTACCCTTACCCTTACCCTAACCCTAACCCAACCCCTAACCTTAATGCTCACCCTAACCCTAACTCTAGCACTTACCCTAACACTAACCCTAAGCCTAATCCTTACCCTAACCCTAACCCTAAACCTAACCCTTACCCTAACCCTAACACTAACCACAACACTTACCCTTGCCATAACCCTAACCCTTACCCATACCCTAACCCTACCCGTAACCTGAAACCTAACCCTATCCCTAAGCCTAACCCTAACCCTAACTCTAACCCCTAACCCTAACCATAACCTTAACCCTAACCCTTACCCTTACCCTAACCCTAACCCTAACCCTAAACTTAAAACTTACACTTACCCTAAAGCTAACCCTTACACTAACCCTAACCCTAAACCTTACCCTTACCCTAACCCTTACCCTGACCCTAACCCTAATCCGTAACCCTAACCCGAACCCTAACCCTTACACTTACCCTAACCCTAACCCTACCTTAACAATAACCCTAACACTAACCCTAACCCCAACACTTACCCTTACCGTAACCCTAACCCTAACCCTAACCCTAGCCCTAACCCTAAACTTTACCCTTACACTAACCCTAACCCTAACCCTTACCCTTACCCTAACCCTAACCCTAACCCTAATCTTAATGCTAACCCTAACCCTAACCCTAACCTAACCTTTACCCTAACACTAACGATAACCCTAATTCTTACACTGAACCCTAACCCTAAACCTAACGCTTACCCTTTCCCTAACCCAAACCCTAATCCTTAGCCTAACCCTAACCCTAACCCTAATCCTTACCCTAAACCTAACCCTAACCCTAACCCTTACACTTTCACTAACCCTAAACCTAACCTTAACCCTAACCCTTACCCTTAACTTAACCCTTAGCCTAACCCTAACTCGAAACCTAAACCTAACCCTAACCCTTACTCCTACCCTAATCCTAACCATAACCCTAGCCCTAACCTTAACCCTAACCCTTACCCTTATCCTAACCCTAATCCTAAACATGACCCTAACCCTAACCCTAACCCAAAACCTTACCCTTACCCTAAACCTAACCATAACCATAACACTTACCCTAACCCTTACCCTAACCCTAACCTTAACCCTAACCCTAACCCTAACTCTAACCCTAACCCTAACACTTAACCTTACCCTAAACCTTTCCCTA
>JANJXV010000925.1:165000-167500 GCA_024803745.1 Megascapheus bottae | reverse complement strand
ACCCTAAACCTAAACCTAACCCTAACCCTAACCTTTACCCTTAACCTAAACTTAACCCTAACTCTAACACTAAGCCTTACCCTTACCCTAAACCTAACCCTAACCTTCACCTAACCCTAACCCTAACCCTAAACCTAACCCTAACCCTTACCCTTACCATAACCCTAACCCTAAACCTAACCCTTACCCTTACCCTAACCCAAACCTTAAACCTAACCCCAACACTAACCTTAACCCTAACCCTAACCCTAACCCTTACCCTTACCCTAACCCTAACCCTCAACCTAACCCTAAACCTAACCCTAACCCTTACCCTAACCCTAACCCTAACCCCAACCCTGACCCCAACATTAACCCTAACCCTTACCCTAAACCTAACGTTAACCCTAACCCTTACCCTAACCCTAACCCTAAACCTAACCCTGACCCTAACCCTAACCCTTACCCTCATTCTAACCCTAACCAGAATCCTAACCCTAAACCTTACCCTTACCCTAACGCTAACCATTACAGTAACCCTAAATCTAACCCTAACCCTCACCGTTACTCTTACACTAACCCTAACCCTAAACCTACCCCTAACCCTAACCCTAACCCTAAACCTAAACCGACCCTACCCCTAACCCTAACCCTAACCCTTAACCTTATCCTAACCCTAAACCTAACCCTAAACCTAACCCTAACCCTAACACTTATCCTTACCCTAACCCTAACCCTTACCCTAACCCTAGCCCTAACCCTAATCCTAATCGATACCCTATCCCTCACCTTTACCCTTACACTAACCCTAACCCTAAACCTAACCCTACCCCTAACTCAAACCCTAACTCTTAACCTTTAACTAACCCTAACCCTAACCCTAATTCTTACCCTTAACCTTACCTTAACCCTAACCCTAACCTAAACCCTAACCCTAACCCTAACCCTTACCCATATCATAACCCTAACCCTAAACCTAACCCTAACACTAAACCTAACCCTTACCCTTACACTAACCCTAACCCTAACACTAAACCTAACCCTAACCCTAATCCTAACCATAATCCCTAACCCTAACCCTAACCCTAAACCTTGCCCTTACCCTAACCCTTACACTAACCCTAACTCTAATCCTTACCCTAACCCTAAACCTAACCCTACCCTTACCCTAACCCTTACCCTAACCTAATGCTAACCCTAATAGTAAACCTAACCCTAAATTTAACCCTAACTCTTACCCTTTCCCTAACCCTAACCCTAACCCTAACCATTAACCTTATGCTAACCCAAACCCTAACCCTAACCCTAACTCTAATCTTAACCATATCCCTAATCCTAACTCTAAACCTAACCCTTACTCTTACCCTAACCCTAACCCTAACCTTAATACTAACCCTAACAATAACCCTAACCCTTACCCTAACCATAACCCTAATCCTTACCCTAAACCTAACCTAACCCTGACCCTAAACCTAACCCTGATTCTAACCCTAAACCTAAACCCTAACACTTACCCTAACCCTAACCCTAAACCTAAACCGAACCCTTACCCTAACCCTAACCCTAAACCTAACCTTAAACCTAAAGCTAACCCTAAACCTTACTAAAACCCTAACCCTTACCCTAAACCTAACCTTAACCCTAACCCTAACCATAAACCTAACCCTAACCCTAAACCTAACCCTAACCCTTACCAAAATCCTAACCCTTACCCTAACTGTAACCCTAACCCTAACCTTAACCCTAACCCTTACCCTTACCCTTATCCTAACCCTAACCCTAACATAACCCTAACACTAACCCTAACCCTAAGCCTAACCCTAAACATAACCCTAACCCTAACCCTAACCCTTACCCTAACCCCTAACCCCAAACTTTACCCTAACCGTAACCCTTACACTTACCCTAACCCTAACCCTAAATCTAAACGTAATCCTAACGCTAAACCTAACCATAACCCTTACCCTAACCCTAACCCTAACCCTTACCCTAACCCTAACACTTTCCCTAACACTAACCCGAACACTGACCCTAACCCTAAACCTAAACCTAACCCTAACACTAACCATAACCGAAACCCTTACCCTTACCCTAACCCTGACCCTAATACTAAACCTAACGCTAACCCTAACCCTAACCCCTTACCCTAAACCTAACCCTAACAGTAACCCTAACCCTTACCCTTATCATAATCCTAACCCTAACCCTAACCCTAACCCTTACCCTTACCCTAAACTTACCCCTAAACTTAACCCAAACCTAAACCTAACCCTAAACCTTACCCTTCCCTAACCATGACCCTAAACCTGACCCTAACCCTAACCCAAAAACTGACCCTTAACATAACCCTAACCCTTACCCTAACCCTCTCCCTAAACCTAACCTTAACCCTAACCCTTACCCTTACCCTAACCCTAACCCTAACCCTTACCCTTACCATAACCCTAACCCTAAACCTAACCCTAACCCTAACACTAAACTTTACCCTTACCCTAACCCTAACCCAAAACCTTACCCTTAA
>JANJXV010000925.1:147500-150000 GCA_024803745.1 Megascapheus bottae | reverse complement strand
CCTAACCCTAACACTACACCTTACCCTTACCCTAACCCTAACCCTAAACCTAAACCTAAACCTTACCCTAACCCTAACCCTAAACCTAACCCTAACCCCAACCTTAACACAAACCCCAACACTAACCCCAAACCTTACCCTTGCCCTAACCCTCAACCTAACCCTAAACCGAAACCTAACACTAAACCTAACCCTAACCCTTACCCTTACCGTAACCCTAAACCTAACCCTAACCCTCACCTTACCTTAACCCTAACCCTAAGCCTAACCCCTAACTCTAACCCTAACACTAACCCTAACCCTAACCCTTACCCTTAGCCTAAATTTAACCCTAACCCTAACCCTAACCCATAACCCTAAACCTAACCCTTACCATAACCCTAACATTTACCCTAACTCTAACCCTAAACCTAACCCCTAAACCTAACCCTAACCCTAACCCTAACCCTAACCCTAACCCTTACCCTAACCCTAACCCTAACTCTAACCCTAACCCTAACTTTAACCCTAACCCTAACCCTAACCCTAACCCCTAACCCTAAACCTAACCCTTACCGTAACCCTTACCCTTACCCTAACCATAACCCTAAACCTAACCCCTAAACCTAACCCTAACCATAACCCTAACCATTACCCTGACCCTAACACTAACCCTAACCCTAAAACTAACCCTAAACCTAATCCTAAGCCTAACCCTTACCCTTACCCTAACCCTAACCCTAACCCTAACCCCTAACCCTAAACCTAACCCTAACCATAACCCTAACCCTTACCATAAGCCTAACCCTAACCCTAACACTTACCTTAACCCTAAATGTAACCCTAACCCTAACCCGAACCCCTAACCCTAAACCTAAACCTAACCCTAATCCTAAACCTAACCCTTACCCTTACCCTAACCCTAACCCTAACCTTAACCCTAACCCTAACACTAACCCTAACCCTAACCCTAACCCTTAACCTTACCCTAACCCTACCCCAAACCTAACCCTAATACTAACCCTTACCCTTACCATAACCCTAACCATAACTGTAACCCTTACCCTTAACCTAACCCTAACCCTAACCCTAATCCTAACCCTAACCCTTACCCTTAACCTAACCCTAACCCTAACCTTAATGCTAACCCTAAACCCAACCCTAATCCTTACGCTAACCCTACCAGTAACCCTAATCCTTACCCTAACCCTAACCCTAAACCTAACCCTTACCCTTTCCTTAACCCTAACCCTAACCCTAACCCTAATCCTAAACCTTACCCTTACCCTAACCCTAACCCTAACCCTAACCCTAACCTTGACCATAACCCTAACAAAAACCCTAAACCTTACCCTGACCCTAACCCTAAACCTAACCCTAACACTAACCGTAACCCTTAACCTTACCGTAACCCTAACTCAGACCCTAACCCTAACCTTACCCTAACCCTAACCCTAACTCTAACCCCTAACTCTAACCCTAACTCTAACCCTAACCATAACCTTTACCCTTACCCTAACTCTAACCCTAACCCTAACCCCTAACCCTAACCCTAACCCTAACCCTAACCCTTACCCTTAACCTAACTCTACCCTAACCCTAACAATAACCATAAACCTAACCCTACCCCTAAACCTAACACTAACCCTAACCCTAACCCTAACCCTTACCCTTACCCTAACCCTAACCGTAAACCTAACCCTAACCCTAACCATAACCCTTACCCTTACCTTAACCCAAACACTAAACCTAACACTAACCCGAACATTAAACCTAACCCCTAACTCTAAACTTTACCCTAACCCTAACCCTAACACTAACCTTTACCCTTAATCTAACCCAAATATTAACCCTAACACTTACACTTACCCTATACCTATCCCTAACCCTAACCATTACACTACCCCTAACCCTAACTCGAACCCTACCACTTACCCCAACCCTAAACCTAACCCTAACCCTTACCCTTACCCTTAATCTAACCCAAATCAAAACCCTAACACTTACACTTACCCTAAACCTAACCCTAACCCTAACCATTACACTACCCCTAACCCTAACCCTTACCCTAACCCTAAACCTCACCCTTACCCTAACCCTAACCCTGACCCTAACCCTCACCTTAACCTAATTCTAACCCTAACCCTAACCCTAACCCTTACACTTAACCTAACCCTAAACCTAACCCTTAACCTAACCCTAACCCCAACCCTAACCCGAACCCTAACCCGAACCCTAACCCTAACCCTAACCCTTACCCTTAACCTAACCCTAACCCCAACCCTAACCCTTACCCTTACCTTAACCCTAACACTAAACCTAACACTAACCCGAACCCTAAACCTAACCCCTAACTCTAAACTTTACCCTAACCCTAACCCTAACCCTAAACTTTACACTTAATCTAACCCACATGTTCACCCTAACACTTACACTTACCCTAAACCTAACCCTAACCCTAACCATTACACTACCCCTAACCCTAACTCGAACCCTACCACTTACACCAACCCTAAACCTA
>JANJXV010000925.1:135000-145000 GCA_024803745.1 Megascapheus bottae | reverse complement strand
AACCCTTACCCTAACCCTAACACTACACCTTACCCTTACCCTAACCCTAACCCTAAACCTAAACCTAAACCTTACCCTAACCCTAACCCTAAACCTAACCCTAACCCCAACCTTAACACAAACCCCAACACTAACCCCAAACCTTACCCTTGCCCTAACCCTCAACCTAACCCTAAACCGAAACCTAACACTAAACCTAACCCTAACCCTTACCCTTACCGTAACCCTAAACCTAACCCTAACCCTCACCTTACCTTAACCCTAACCCTAAGCCTAACCCCTAACTCTAACCCTAACACTAACCCTAACCCTAACCCTTACCCTTAGCCTAAATTTAACCCTAACCCTAACCCTAACCCATAACCCTAAACCTAACCCTTACCATAACCCTAACATTTACCCTAACTCTAACCCTAAACCTAACCCCTAAACCTAACCCTAACCCTAACCCTAACCCTAACCCTAACCCTTACCCTAACCCTAACCCTAACTCTAACCCTAACCCTAACTTTAACCCTAACCCTAACCCTAACCCTAACCCCTAACCCTAAACCTAACCCTTACCGTAACCCTTACCCTTACCCTAACCATAACCCTAAACCTAACCCCTAAACCTAACCCTAACCATAACCCTAACCATTACCCTGACCCTAACACTAACCCTAACCCTAAAACTAACCCTAAACCTAATCCTAAGCCTAACCCTTACCCTTACCCTAACCCTAACCCTAACCCTAACCCCTAACCCTAAACCTAACCCTAACCATAACCCTAACCCTTACCATAAGCCTAACCCTAACCCTAACACTTACCTTAACCCTAAATGTAACCCTAACCCTAACCCGAACCCCTAACCCTAAACCTAAACCTAACCCTAATCCTAAACCTAACCCTTACCCTTACCCTAACCCTAACCCTAACCTTAACCCTAACCCTAACACTAACCCTAACCCTAACCCTAACCCTTAACCTTACCCTAACCCTACCCCAAACCTAACCCTAATACTAACCCTTACCCTTACCATAACCCTAACCATAACTGTAACCCTTACCCTTAACCTAACCCTAACCCTAACCCTAACCCTTACCCTTAACCTAACCCTAACCCTAACCTTAATGCTAACCCTAAACCCAACCCTAATCCTTACGCTAACCCTACCAGTAACCCTAATCCTTACCCTAACCCTAACCCTAAACCTAACCCTTACCCTTTCCTTAACCCTAACCCTAACCCTAACCCTAATCCTAAACCTTACCCTTACCCTAACCCTAACCCTAACCCTAACCCTAACCTTGACCATAACCCTAACAAAAACCCTAAACCTTACCCTGACCCTAACCCTAAACCTAACCCTAACACTAACCGTAACCCTTAACCTTACCGTAACCCTAACTCAGACCCTAACCCTAACCTTACCCTAACCCTAACCCTAACTCTAACCCCTAACTCTAACCCTAACTCTAACCCTAACCATAACCTTTACCCTTACCCTAACTCTAACCCTAACCCTAACCCCTAACCCTAACCCTAACCCTAACCCTAACCCTTACCCTTAACCTAACTCTACCCTAACCCTAACAATAACCATAAACCTAACCCTACCCCTAAACCTAACACTAACCCTAACCCTAACCCTAACCCTTACCCTTACCCTAACCCTAACCGTAAACCTAACCCTAACCCTAACCATAACCCTTACCCTTACCTTAACCCAAACACTAAACCTAACACTAACCCGAACATTAAACCTAACCCCTAACTCTAAACTTTACCCTAACCCTAACCCTAACACTAACCTTTACCCTTAATCTAACCCAAATATTAACCCTAACACTTACACTTACCCTATACCTATCCCTAACCCTAACCATTACACTACCCCTAACCCTAACTCGAACCCTACCACTTACCCCAACCCTAAACCTAACCCTAACCCTTACCCTTACCCTTAATCTAACCCAAATCAAAACCCTAACACTTACACTTACCCTAAACCTAACCCTAACCCTAACCATTACACTACCCCTAACCCTAACCCTTACCCTAACCCTAAACCTCACCCTTACCCTAACCCTAACCCTGACCCTAACCCTCACCTTAACCTAATTCTAACCCTAACCCTAACCCTAACCCTTACACTTAACCTAACCCTAAACCTAACCCTTAACCTAACCCTAACCCCAACCCTAACCCGAACCCTAACCCGAACCCTAACCCTAACCCTAACCCTTACCCTTAACCTAACCCTAACCCCAACCCTAACCCTTACCCTTACCTTAACCCTAACACTAAACCTAACACTACCCAGAACCCTAAACCTAACCCCTAACTCTACACTTTACCCTAACCCTAACCCTAACCCTAACCTTTACCCTAACCCTAACACTAACCCTTACCCTAACCCTAACCCTAACCTGAAAACTTACTCTTACCCTAACCCTAACCTGACCCTAACCCTAAACTTACCCTAACCCTAACCATAAATCTAACACTAACCCCTAACCCTAACCACAAACCTAACCCTTACCCTTACCCTAATTCTAACGCTAAACCTAACAACTAACCCTAATCCTAATCCTGAACCTAACCCTTACCCTAACCCTAAACATAACCCTAACCCTAACCCTAAACCTAACCCTAAACCTAACCCAAACCCTAACCCTTACCCTTACCCTAACCTTAACCCTAAACCTAACACTAACCCTAACCCTAACCATAACCCTAACCCTTACCCTTAACCTAACCCTATCCCTTACACTAACCCTAACCCAAAACCTAACCCTAACCTTTACCATAACCCTAACCCTAAACCTAACCCTAACCGTACCCTTACCGTAACCCTTACATTTACCCTAACCCTAACCCTAAACCTAACCCCGAAACCTAACCCTAACCATAACTCTAACCATTACCCTGACCCTAACACTAACCCTAACCCTAAAACTAACCCTAAACCTAATCCTAAGCCTAACCCTTACCCTTACCCTAACCCTAACCCTAACCCTAACCCTAACCCTAACCCTAACCCCTAACTCTAAACCTAACCCTAACCATAACCCTAACCCTTACCTAACCCTAACCCTAACCCTAACACTTACCTTAACCCTAAATGTAACCCTAACACTAACCCGAACCCCTAACCCTAAACCTAAACCTAACCCTAATCCTAAACCTAACCCTTACCCTTACCCTAACCCTAACCCTAACCTTAACCCTAACCCTAACACTAATCCTAACCCTAACCCTAACCCTAACCCTTAACTTTACCCTAACCCTACCCCAAACCTAACCCTAATACTAACCCTTACCCTTACCTTAACCCTAACCATAACCGTAACCCTTACCCGTAACCTAACCCTAACCCTAATCCTAACCCTAACCCTAACCCTTACCCTTACCCTAACCCTAACCCTAACCTTAATGCTAACCCTAAACCCAACCCTAATCCTTACCCTAACCCTAACAGTAACCCTAATCCTTACCCTAACCCTAACCCTAACCCTAACCCTTACCCTTTCCTTAAACCTAACCCTAACCCTAACCCTAACCCTAATCCTAAACCTTACCCTTACCCTAACCCTAACCCTAACCTTAACCCTAGCCCTAACAAAAACCCTAAACCTTACCCTGACCCTAACCCTAAACCTAACCCTAACACTAACCGTAACCCTTAACCTTACCGTAACCCTAACTCAGACCCTAACCCTAACCTTACCCTAACCCTAACCCTAACCCTAACCCCTATCTCTAACCCTAACTCTAACCCTAACCATAACCTTTACCTTACCCTAACTCTAACCCTAACCCTAACCCCTAACCCTAACCCTAACCCTAACCCTTACCCTTAACCTAACTCTACCCTAACCCTAACAATAACCATAAACCTAACCCTACCCCTAAACCTAACACTAACCCTAACCCTAACCCTAACCCTTACCCTTACCCTAACCCTAACCGTAAACCTAACCCTAATCCTAACCATAACCCTTACGCTTACCTTAACCCAAACACTAAACCTAACACTAACCCGAACATTAAACCTAACCCCTAACTCTAAACTTTACCCTAACCCTAACCCTAACCCTAACACTAACCTTTACCCTTAATCTAACCCAAATATTAACCCTAACACTTACACTTACCCTAAACCTAACCCTAACCCTAACCATTACACTACCCCTAACCCTAACTCGAACCCTACCACTTACCCCAACCCTAAACCTAAACCTAACCCTAACCCTTACCCTTAATCTAACCCAAATCCTAACCGTAACATTTACACTTACCCTAAACCTAACCCTAACCCTAACCATTACACTACCCCTAACCCTAACCCTAACCCTAACCCTAAACCTTACCCTTACCCTAACCCTAACCCTGACCTTAACCCTCACCTTAACCTAACTCTAACCCTAACCCGAACCCTAACCCTAACCCTAACCCTTACCCTTAACCTAACCCTAACCCCAACCCTAAACCTAACCCTAACCCTAACCATAACCCTTAACCTTACCTTAACCCTAACACTAAACCTAACACTAACCCGAACCCTAAATCTAACCCCTAACTCTAAACTTTACCCTAACCCTAACCCTAACCCTAACCCTAACCTTTACCCTAACCCTAACCCTAACCCTTACCCTAACCCTAACCCTAACCTGAAAACTTACTGTTACCCTAACCCTAACTTGACCCTAACCATAACCTTACCCTAACCCTAACCATAAATCTAACACTAACCCCTAACCCTAACCACAAACCTAACCCTTACCCTTACCCTAATTCTAACGCTAAAACTAACAACTAACCCTAACCCTAATCATAAACCTAACCCTTACCCTAACCCTAAACATAACCCTAACCCTAACCCTAAACCTAACCCTAAACCTAACCCAAACCCTAACCCTTACCCTTACCCTAACCCTAACCCTAAACCTAACACTAACCCTAACCCTAACCATAACCCTAACCTTTACCCTTAACCTAACCCTAACCCTTACACTAACCCTAACCCAAAACCTAACCCTAACCTTTACCATAACCCTAACCCTAAACCTAACCCTAACCCTACCCTTACCATAACCCTAACCCAAACCTAACACTAACCCTAACACACCTAACCCTTACACTTAAGTTTACCCTAACCCTAACCCTAACCCTCGCCCTAAACCTAACACTTACCCTAGCCCTAAACCTAACCCTAACCCTTAACTTAATCCTAAATCTAACCTTAACCCTAACACCTAACCCTAACCCTAAACCTAAACGTTACCCTTACCATAACCCTCAACCTAACCCTAACCCTAACCCTAACCCCTAACCCTAACCCTAACCCTCACCCTAAACCTAACCGTACCCCTTACCCTTACCCTAACCCTAACATTACCCTAATCCTAACACTAACCCTAACCCTAACCCTTACCCTAACTCTAACCCTAACCCTAACCCTAAACCTAACCCTAATCCTAAACCTAACCCGAATCCTTACCCCAACCCTAACCCTAACCCTAACCCTTACCCTTACCCTTACCCTAACCCTAAACCTAATCCTAATCCTAACCCTAACCCTAACCCTTTCCCTTCACTGAACCCTAACCCTAACCTTAATGCTAACCCTAACCCTAACCCTAACCCTTACGCTAACACTGACCCTAACCCTAATCCTTACCCTAACCCTAACCCTAATCCTTACCCTTACCCTAACCCTAACCTTAATGCTAATCCTAACCGTAAACCTAACCCTAACACTTTTTACCCTAACTCTAACCCTAACCCTAACCCTTACACTAACTCTAACCCTAACCCTAACCCTAACCCTAACCCTAACCCTAACACTTACCCTTACCCTAACCCTAAGCCTAACCCTAACCCTAACTATTACTCTTACCCTAACCCTAACCCTGACCCTAACCCAAACCTTAACCTAACTCTAACCCTAACCCTAACCCCTAACTCTAACCCTAACTCTAACAATAACCCTAACCCTTACCGTTACTCTAACTGTAACCCTAACCCTAACCCCTAACGCTAACCCAACCCCTAACCCTACCCCTTACACTTACCGTAACCCTAGCACTAAACCTAAAATTAAACCGAACCCGAACCCTAACCCCTAAACCTAAACCTAACCCTAACCGTAACCCTAACCCTTACCCTAACCCTAATCCTAACCCTTCCCCTAATCCTAACCCTAACCCTAAACCTAACCTTTACCCTAACCCTAACCCTTACCCTTAACGAACCCTAACCCTAACCCTAACCCTAACCCTAACACTTACCCTTACCCTAACCCTAACGCTAACCCTTACTCTAACCCTAACCCTAACCCTATCCTTAACCATTACCCTAACCCTAAACCTAACCCGAAATCTTATCCTTAACCTAAACCTAATCTGGCCGTAACCCTATCCTTACTATAACCCTAACCCTAACCCTACCCTTACCCTAATTCTAACGCTAACCTAACCGCTAACCCTAACCCTAACCCTAACCCTTACCCTAACCCTAACCCTAACCCTAACCCTAACCATAACCCTAAACCTAACCCTAACCCTAGCCCTAAGCTAACCCTTACCCTTACCCTAAACCTAACTCTAACCCTAACACTAACCCTAACCCTTATCCTTACCCTAACCATAACCCTTAACCTAACCCTAACCCTAACCCTAACCCTAAACTTTACCCTAACCATAACCCTAAACCTAACCCTAAGCCTTACCCTTACCCTAACCCTATCCCAAACCTAACCCTAACCCTAACCCTTACCCTTACCCTATCCCTAACCCTAACCCTAACCCTAAACCTAACACTTACATTTACCCTAACCGTATCCCTAACCCTAACCCTTACCTTAACCCTAAATCTAACTCTAACCCTAACCCTAACCACTAACCCTAACCCTAACCCTAAACCTTACCCTTACCCTAACCCTAAACCTTACCCTTACCCTAACCCTAAACCTATCCCTAACCCTAACCCTTACCCTTACCCTAACTCTAACCCTAACCTTAACACTAACCCTAACACTAGCCCAAACCTAACCCTTACCCTAACCCTAACCCTATCCCTAACCCTTACCCAAAACCTAATCCTAATCCTAAACCTAACCTTAACCCTTACCCTAACCCTAACCTAACCCTTACCCTTACCTTAACCCTAAACCTAATCCCAACCCTAACCCTAACCCTTACCCTTAACCGAAACCTAACCCTAACCTTAATGCTCACCCTAAACGTAACATTGACCCTTACCCTAACCCTAACCCTAACCCTAACCTTTACCATAACCCTAACACTAAACCTAACCCAACCCTTACCCTTACCCTAACCCTACCCCAAAACTAACCCTAACCCTAACCCTAACCCTAACAGTAAACCTAACCCAACCTTTACCCTTACCCTAACCCTAACCCAAAACTAACCATAACCCTAACCCTAACCCTTACCCTTACCCTAACCCAAACCCCATCACTTACCCTAACCCTAACCCTAACTTTAAATCTAACCCCAAACCTTACGTTAACCCTAAATCTAACCCTAACCCTATCCCTAACTCCTAACCCTAAACCTAACCCTAAACCTTACCCTTACCCTAACCCTAAACCTAACCCTTAACCCTAATCCTCACCCTAAATCTTACCCTTACCCTAACCCTAACCCTAACCTTAAATCTAACCCTAACAGTAACCCTAACCCTAACCCTTATCCTTACCCAAACTCTAACCCTAATCCTAACCACAAAACCTAACCCTAACCCTAAACCCTTGCCCTTAACCTAACCCTACCCTAATACTCACCCTAACCATAAACCTAACCCTAACCCTACCCTAACCCTTACTCTTACCGTAACCCTAACCCTAACCCTAAACCTAATCCTTACCCTAACCCTAACCCTAATCCTTATCCTAACCCTTACCCTTTCCCTAACCCTAACCCTAACCCTAACCTTAACCATAACCCTAAAACTAACCCTAACCCTAGCCTTACCCTTACACTAACCCTAACCCTAAACCTAACCCTAACACTAACCCTCACCCTTACCCTTACCCTAACCCTAACCTTAAACCTAACCCTAACACTAAACCCCTAACCCTAACCCTAAACCTAACCCTAAACCTAACCGTAACACTTACCCCAACCCTAACCCTAACCCTAAACCTAAACCTAACCCTAACCCTAACCTTAACCCTTACCTTTAATCTAAACCTAACCCTAACCCTAACACTTACCCTTACCCTAACCCTAACTCTAACCCTAACACTCACACTACCCCTAACCCTAACCCTAACCCAAACCTAACCCTTACCCTTACCCTAACCCTTACCCTAACCCTAACACTTACCCTTACCCTAACCCTAACCCTGACCCGAACCCTCACCTTAACCTAACTATAACCCTAACCCTAACACCTAACTCTAACCCTAACTCTAACAATAACCTTAACCCTTAACCTTACCCTAAATGTAACCATAACCCTAACCCCTAACCCTCACCCTAACCTTAACCCTTACCCTTACCCTAACCCTAACCCTTACACTAAACCTATCCCTAACCCTAACCCTTACCTTAACCCTAAATCTAACTCTAACCCTAACCATAACCCCTAACCCTAACCCTAACCCCAAACCTTAGCCTACTCTAACCCTAAACCTAACCCTAACCCTAAACGTAACCCCTAACCCTATCCCTAACCCTAACCCTTACCCTTACCCTAATTCTAACCCTAACCTTAACACTAACCCTAACACTAACCCTAACCTAACCCTTACCCTAACCCTAACCCTAACCCTTACCCTAAACCTAACCCTAATCCTAAACCTAACCTTAACCCTTACCCTAACCCTAACCCTAACCCTTACCCTTACCTTAACCCTAAACCTAATCCTAACCCTAACCCTAACCCTTACCCTTAACCGAAACCTAACCCTAACCTTAATGCTCACCCTAACCGTAACCCTAACCCTTACCCTAACCCTAACCCTAACCCTAACCTAACCTTTACCCTAACCCTAACCCTAACCCTAACCCAACGCTTACCCTTACCCTAACCCTAACCCAAAACTAACCCTAACCCAAAAACTAACCCTTACCCTTACCCTAACCCTAACCCTAACACTAACCCTAACCCTAACTTTAACCCTAACCCTAAACCTTACCTTAACCCTAAATCTAACCCTAACCCTAACCCTAACACCTAACCCTAAACCTAACCCTAAACCTTACCCTTACCCTAACCCTAAACCTAACTCTAACCCTAACCCTAACACCTAACCCCAACCATAACCCTAGACCTTACTCTTACCCTAACCCTAACCTTAAATCTAACCCTAACACTAACGCTAACCCTAACCCTTATCCTTACCCTAACCCTAACCCTAATCCTAACCTCAAAACCTAACCCTAACCCTTACCCTTACCCTAACTCTAACCCTAACCTTAACACTATCCCTAACACTAACCCTAACCTAAACCTTACTCTAACCCTAACCCTAACCCTAACGCTTACCCTAAACTTAACCCTAATCCTAAACCTAACCTTAACCCTTACCCTAACCCTAACCCTTCCCTTACCCTTACCTTAACCGTAAACCTAATCCTAAACCTAACCCTAACCCTTACCCTTAACCGAAACCTAACGCTAACCTTAATGCTCACCCTAACCGTAACCCTAACCCTTAACCTAACCCTAACCATAACTTAACCTTTACCCTAACCCTAACACTAACCCTAACCCAACCCTTACCCTTACCCTAACCCTAATCCAAAACTAAACCTAAACCTAACCCTAACCCTTACCCTTATCCTAACCCTAACCCTAACACTAACCCTAACCCTAACTTTAACCCTAACGCTAAACCTTACCTTAACCCTAAATTTAACCCTAACCCTAACCCTAACTTCTAAACCTAAACCTAACCCTAAACCTTACCCTTACCCTAACCCTAACCCTAACCTTAAATCTAACCCTAACACTAACCCTAACCCTAACCCTTATCCTTAC
>JANJXV010000925.1:117500-130000 GCA_024803745.1 Megascapheus bottae | reverse complement strand
CGTAACACTTACCCCAACACTAACCCTAACCCTAACCCTAAACCTAACCCTAACCCTAAACCTAACCCTTACCTTTAATCTAAACCTAACCCTAAACCTAACCCTGACCCTAACACTTACCCTTACCCTAACCCTAACTCTAAACATAACCCTTACACTACCCCTAACCCCAACCCTAACCCAAACCTAACCCTCAGCCTTACCCTAACCCTAACCCTAACCCTAACACTTACCCTTACCCTAACCCTAATCCTGACCCGAACCCTCACCTTAAACTAACTCTAACCCTAACCCTAACACCTAACTCTAACCCTAACTCTAACAATAACCCTGACCCTTAACCTTACCCTAACTGTAACCCTAACCCTAACCCTAACCCTAACCCTAAAACTAACCCTAAACCTAAACCTAACCCTAACCCTAACCTTAACCCTAACCCTAACCTTAACCCTAACCCTAACCCGAGCTTTACCCTTACAGTAACCCTAACCCTAAACCTAACCCTAACCCTAACCCTCACCCTTACCCTTACCCTAACCCTAACCTGAAACCTAACCCTAACACTAAACCCCTAACCCTAACCCTAAACCTAACCCTAACCCTAACCGTAACACTTACCCCAACCCTAACCCTAACCCTAACCCTAAACCTAACCCTAACCCTAAACCTAACCTTTACCTTTAATCTAAACCTAACCCTAAACCTAACCCTGACCCTAACACTTACCCTTACCCTAACCCTAACTCTAAACATAACCTTTACGCTACCCCTAACCCTAACCCTAACCCAAACCTAACCCTTACCATTACCCTAACCCTAACCCTAACCCTAACACTTACCCTTACCCTAACCCTAACCCTGACCCGAACCCTCACCTTAAACTAACTCTAACCCTAACTCTAACACCTAACTCTAACCCTAACTCTAACAATAACCCTAACCCTTAACCTTACCCTAACTGTAACCCTAACCCTAACCCCTAACCCTAACCCTCATCCTAACCCTAACCCTTACCCTTACCATAACCCTAACCCTTACCCTAACCCGAACCCTAACCCTAACCCTAACCTTTACCCTAACCATAAATCTAGACCTAACCCTAACCCTTACCCTTACCCTAACCCTAACCCTAACCCTAAACCTAACCCTAACCCTAACCCTCACCCTTACCCTTACCCTAACCCTAAACTTAAACCTAACCCTAAGACTAAACCCCTAACCCTAACCCTAAACCTAACCCTAAACCTAACCGTAACACTTACCCCAACCCTAACCCTAACCCTAACCCTAAACCTAACCCTAACCCTAACCCTTACCCTTAACCGAACCCTAACCCTAACCTTAATGCTAACCCTAACCCTAACCCTTACCCTAACCCTAACCCTAACCCTAAGCCTTACCCTAACCCTAACCCTAACCCTTACCCTTACCCTTAACCTAACCCTAAACCTAACCCCAACCCTAACCCTAACCGTAACACTTACCCCAACCCTAACCCTAACCTTAACCCTAAACCTAACCCTAACCCTAACCCTTACCCTTAACCGAAACCTAACCCTAACCTTAATGCTAACCCTAACCCTAACCGTAACCCTTACCATAACCCTAACCCTAACCCTAACCCTAACCCTAAGCCTAGCCCTAACCCTAACACTTACCCTTACCCTTACCCTAACCCTAAACCTAATCCTAATCCTAACCCTAACCCTAACCCTTACCCTTAACCGAACCCTAACCCTAACGTTAATGCTAAACCTAACCCTAACCCTAACCCTTACCCTAACCCTAACCCTAACCCAAATCCTTACCCTAACCCTAACCCTAACCCTTAACCTTACCCTAACCCTAACCTAAATGCTAAACCTAACCCTAACCCTAACACTTACCCTTACCCTAAATCTAAACCTAACCCTAACCCTTACACTAACTCTAACCCTAAACATAACCCTAACCCTAACCCTAACACTTACCCTTACCCTAACTCTAAGGCTAACCCTAACCCTAACAATTACTCTTACCCTAAAACTAACCCTGACCCTAACCCCTAACCCTAACCCTAACCCTAACCCTAACCCCTTACCCTACCCTAACCCTAACCCTTACCCTTACCCTAAATCTAAACCTAACCTTAACCCTAACCCTACCACTAACCCTAACCTAACCCTTATCCTAACCCTAACCCTAACCCTAACCGTAAACCTTACCATAAACCTAACCCTAATCCTAAACCTAACCTTAACCCTTACCCTAACCCTAACCCTAACCTTACTCTTACCCTTACCTTAACCCTAAACCTAATCCTAACCCTAAACCTAACCCTTAACCATAACCGAAACCTAACCCTAATCTTAATGCTCACCCTAACCTTAACCCTAACCCTTACCCTAACCCTAACCCTAACCTAACCGTAACCTTTACCCTAACCTTAATCCTAAACCGAACCCAAACCCTTACCCTTACCCTAACCCTAACCCAAACTAACCCTAACCCTAACCCTAACCCTAAAACTTACCCTAACCCTAACCCTAACCCTAACCCTAACCCTTACTCTTACCCTAACCCTAACCCAAACCTTACCCTGACCCTAACCCTTACCCTTACCCTAACCCTTACCCTAACCCTAACCGTATCCCTAACCCTTACCCTAACACTAACACTAACACTTACCCTTACCCTAACCCTAACCCTAAGCCTAACCTCTAACCCTAACCCTAATCCTAACCCTTACCCTTACACTAAACCTAAACCTAACCCTAAACCTAACCCTAACCCTAAACCAAACCCTAACCCTAACCCTAACCCCTAACACTAAACCGAACCCTAATCATAACCATAACCCTTACCCTAACCCTAACCCTAACCCATAACCTAACCCTAAACCTAACCCTAACCCCCTAACCCTAACTCAAAGCCTAACCCTAACCTTTACCCTAACCCTAACCCTAAACCTAACCCTAACCCTTACCCTTACCATAACCCTAACCCAAACCTAACCCTAACCCAAACTAACCCTAACCCTTACACTTACCCTAACCCTAACCCTAACCCTCGCCCTAAACCTAACACTTACCCTTCCCTAACCCTAACCCTAACCCTAACCCTTAACTGAATCCTAAATCTAACCTTAACCCTAACCCCTAACCCTAACCCTAAACCTAAACCTTACCCTTACCATAACCCTCAACCTAACCCTAAACCTAACCCTAACCCCTAACCCTAACCCTAACCCTTACCCTTATCCTAACCCTAACCCTAACCTTAACCTAAACCCTAACCCTAACACTAAACCTAACCCTACCCCTTATCCTAAATCTAACCCTAACCCTAAACCTTACCCTTACCCTAAACCTAACCCTAATCCTAAACCTAACCCTAACCCTTACCCTAACCCTAACCCTAACCCTAACCCTTACAGTTACCCTAAACCTAACCCTAACCCTAACCCCTAAACCTAACCCTAACCGTACCCCTTACCCTTACCCTAACCCTAAACTTAACCCTAACACTAACCCTAACCCTTACCCTAACCCTAACCCTAATCACTACCCTTAACCTAACGCTAACCCTGAACCTAACCCTAATCCTAAACCTAACCCTAACCCTTACCCTAACCCTAACCCTAAACCTAACCCTTACCCTAACTTTACCCTAACCCTAAACCTAATCCTAATCCTAACCCTAACCCTAAACCTTACCCTTAACTGAACCCAACCCTACCCTTAATGCTAACCCTAACCCTAACCCTAACCCTTACCCTAACCCTAACCCTAATCCTTACCCTAACCCTAACCCTAATCCTTACCCTTACCCTAACCGTAACCTTAATGCTAACCCTAACTGTAAACCTAACCCTAACACTACCCTTACATTAACTCTAACCCTAACCCTAACCCTTACACTAACTCTAACCCTAACCATAACCCTAACCCTAACCCTAACACTTACCCTTACCCTAACCCTAAGCCTAACCATAACCCTAACAATTACTCTTACCCTAAACCTAACCGTGATCCTAACCCTAACCTTAACCTAACTCGAACCCTAACCCTAACCCATAACTCTAACTCTAACTCTAACAATAACCCTAACCCTTACCATTACTCTAACTGTAACCCTAACCCTAAACCCTAACGTTAACCCTACCCCTAACCCTATCCCTAACCCTAACCCTAACTCTAACAATAACCCTAACCCTTACCATTACTCTAACTGTAACCCTAACCCTAACCCTAAATCTAACCCTAACCCTAACCCCTAACTCTAACCCTAACTCTAACAATAACCCTAACCCTTACCATTACTCTAACTGTAACCCTAACCCTAACCCCTAACGCTAACCCTACCCCTAACCCTACCCCTTACCCTTACTGTAACCCTAACACTAAACCTAACCCTAACCGTAACCCTAACCCTTACCCTAACCCTAATCCTAACCCTTTCCCTAACCCTAACCCTAACCCTAACCTTTATCCTAACCCTAACACTTACCCTTACCCTAACCCTAACTTTAACCCTAACCCTAAACCTTACCTTAACCCTAAATCTAACCCTAACTATAACCCTAACTCCTAACCCTAAACCTACCCCTAAACCTTACCCTTACCCTATCCCTAAACCTAACCCTAACACTAACCCTAACCCCTGACCCTAACCCTAACCCTAAACCTTACCCTTACCCTAACCCTAACCCTAAACTTAAATCTAACTCTAACACTAACCCTAACCCTAACCCTTATCCTTACCCTAACTCTAACCCTAACCCTAACCCCAAACCCTAACCCTAACCCTAAAGCCTTCCCCTCAACCTAACCCTACCCTAACCCTCACCCTAACCATAAACCTAACCCTAAACCTAACCCTAAACCTAACCCTTAGCCTTAACGTAACCCTAACCCTAACCCTAACCCTCAACCTTACCTTAAACCTAACCCTCAACCCTAAACCTAACCCTAACCGTGTCCCTAACCCTTACCCAAACCTAACCCTAACCCTTTCCCGAACCCTAAACCTAACCCTAACCTTTACCCTAACCCTAACCATTGCCCTTAACCTAACCCTAACCCTAACCCTAACCCTAACCCTAAAACTTACCCTTACCCTAATCCTAACCCTAAATCTAACCTCTAACCCTAACCCTAATCCTAACCCTTACCCTTACACTAACCCTAAACCTAACCCTAAACCTAACCCTAACCCTAACCCTAAACCTAACCCTTACCCTTACCCTAACCCTAACCCTAAACCAAACCCTAACCCTATCCCTAACCCCTAACACTAAACCGAACCCTAATCATAACCATAACCCTTACCCTAACCCTAACCCTTACCCTAACCCTAACCCTAACCCTAACCCCCTAACCCTAACCCTAACCCTAAACCTAACCTTTACCATATTCCTAACCCTAAACCTAACCCTAACCCTTACCCTTACCATAACCCTAACCCAAACCTAACCCTAACCCTAACCCAAACCTAACCCTAACCCTTACCCCTACCCTAACCCTAACCCTAAACCTAGCCCTAAACCTAACACTTTCCCTTACCCTAACCCTAACCCCAACCCTAACCCTTAACTTAATCCTAAATCTAACCTTAATCCTAACCCCTAACCCTAACCCTAAACCTAAACCTTACCCTTACCATAACCCTCAACCTAACCCTAAACCTAACCCTAACCCCTAACCCTAACCCTAACCCTTACCCTTATCCTAACCCTAACCCTAACCTTAACCTAAACCCTAACCCTAACACTAAACCTTACCCTACCCCTTATCCTAAACCTAACCCTAACCCTAAACCTTACCCTTACCCTAAACCTAACCCTAATCCTAAACCTAACCCTAACCCTTACCCTATTCCTAACCCTAACCCTAACCCTTACAGTTACCCTAAACCTAACCCTAACCCTAACCCCTAAACCTAACCCTAACCGTACCCCTTACCCTTACCCTAACCCTAAACTTAACCCTAACACTAACCCTATCCCTTACCCTAACCCTAACCCTAATCCTTACCCTTAACCTAACCCTAACCCTGAACCTAACCCTAATCCTAAACGTAACCCTAACCCTTACCCTAACCCTAACCCTAAACCTAACCCTTACCCTTACTTTACCCTAACCCTAAACCTAATCCTAATCCTAACCCTAACCCTAAACCTTACCCTTAACTGAACCCTAACCCTACCCTTAATGCTAACCCTAACCCTAACCCTAACCCTAACCCTAACCTTAACACTAACCCTAACACTAACCCTAACCTAACCCCTACCCTAACCCTAACCCTATCCCTTACCCTAAACCTAACCCAAATCCTAAACCTAACCTTAACCCTTACCCTAACCCTAACCCTAACCCTTACCATTACCTTAACCCTAAACCTAATCCTAACCATAACCCTAACCCTTACCCTTAACCGAAACCTAACCCTAACCTTAATGCTCACCCTAACGGTAACCCTAACCCTTACCCTTACCCTAACCCTAAGCCTAACCTAACCTTTACCCTAACCCTAACACTAACCCTAACCCAACCCTTACCGTTACCCTAACCCTAACCCAAAACTAACCCTAACCCTAAAACTAACCCTTACCCTTACCCTAACCCTAACCCTAACACTAACCCTAACCCTAACCTTAACCCTAACCCTAAACCTTACCTTAACCCTAAATCTAACCCTAACCCTAACCCTAACTCCTAACCCTAAACCTAACCCTAAACCTTACCCTTACCCTAACCCTAAACCTAACTCTAACCCTAACCCTAACACCTAACCCCAACCATAACCCTAGACCTTACTCTTACCCTAACCCTAACCTTAAATCTAACCCTAACACTAACGCTAACCCTAACCCTTATCCTTACCCTAACCCTAACCCTAATCCTAACCTCAAAACCTAACCCTAACCCTAAAGCCTTACCCTTACCCTAACCCTAACCCTAACCCTAAACCTAACACTTACCTTTACCCTAACCCTATCCCTAACCCTAACCCTTACCTTAACCCTAAATCTAACTCTAACGCTAACCCTAACCCCTAACAATAACCCTAACCCTATAGCTTACCCTTACCTAACCCTAAACCTAAACCTAAACCTAACCCTAACCCCTAACCCTATCCCTACCCCTAACCCTTACCCTTACCCTAACTCTAACCCTAACCTTAACACTATCCCTAACACTAACCCTAACCTAAACCTTACTCTAACCCTAACCCTAACCCTAACCCTTACCCTAAACTTAACCCTAATCCTAAACCTAACCTTAACCCTTACCCTAACCCTAACCCTTCCCTTACCCTTACCTTAACCGTAAACCTAATCCTAAACCTAACCCTAACCCTTACCCTTAACCGAAACCTAACCCTAACCTTAATGCTCACCCTATCCGTAACCCTAACCCTTAACCTAACCCTAACCATAACTTAACCTTTACCCTAACCCTAACACTAACCCTAACCCAACCCTTACCCTTACCCTAACCCTAAACCAAAACTAAACCTAAACCTAACCCTAACCCTTACCCTTACCCTAACCCTAACCCTAACACTAACCCTAACCCTAACTTTAACCCTAACCCTAAACCTTACCTTAACCCTAAATTTAACCCTAACCCTAACCCTAACTTCTAAACCTAAACCTAACCCTAAACCTTACCCTTAACCTAACCCTAAACCTAACTCTAATCCTAACCCTAACCCCTAACCCTAACCCTAACCCTAACCCTTACTCTTACCCTAACCCTAACCCTAACCTTAAATCTAACCCATCACTAACCCTAACCCTAACCCTTATCCTTACCCTAACTGTAAACCTAATCCTAACCATAAACCTAACCCTAACCTTTACTCTTACCGTAACCCTAACCCTAAACCTAAACCTAATCCTTACCCTAACCCTAACCCGAACCCTTATCCTAACCCTTACCCTTTCTCTAAACCTAACCCTAACCCTAACACTTACCCTTACCCTAAATCTAAACCTAACCCTAACCCTTACACTAACTCTAACCCTAAACATAACCCTAACCCTAACCCTAACACTTACCCTTACCCTAACCCTAAGGCTAACCCTAACCGTAACAATTACTCTTACCCTAAAACTAACCCTGACCCTAACCCTAACCTTAACCTAAATCTAACCCTAACCCTAACCCCTAACTCTAAACCTAACTCTAACAAGAACCTTAAACCTTACCCTTACTCTAACTGTAACCCTAACCCTAACCCCTAACGCTAACCCTACCCCTAACCCTTCCCCTTACCCTTACCGTAAGCCTAACCCTAAACCTAACATTAAACCAAACCCGAACACTAACCCCTAACCGTAAACCTAATCCTAACCGTAACGCTAATCCTTACCCTAACCATAATCCTAACCCTTACCGGAACTCTAACCCTAACCCTAAACCTAACCTTTACCGTAACCCTAACCCTTACCCTTAACCTAACCATAACCCTAACCCTTACCTTAACCCTAACCCTAACCCTAACCTTAACCATTACCCTAACCCTAACCGTAACCCGAAAACTTATCCTTAACCTAAACCTAACCTGGCCATAACCCTATCCTTACTCTATCCCTAACCCGAACCCTAACCCGAACCCTTACACTTCTTCTAACGCTAAACCTAACCCCTAACCCTAACCCTAACCATAACCCTTACCCTAACCCTAACCCTAACCCTAACCCTAACCCTAACCCTTACCCTAACCCTAACCATAAACCTAACCCTAAGCCTAACCCTGAACGTAAACCTTACCCTTACCCTAACCCTAACCCTAACCCGAAAACTTATCCTTAACCTAAACCTAACCTGGCCATCACCCTATCCTTACTCTAACCCTAACCCTAAACCTAACCCGAACCCTTACACTACTTCTAATGCTAAACCAAACCCCTAACCCTAACCCTAACCCTAACCTTACCCTAACCCTAAACCTAAACCTAACCCTAACCCTAACCCTTACCCTTACCCTAACCCTAACCCTAAACCTTTACCCTAACCATAACCCTAAACCTAACCCTAACCCTTACCTTACCCTAACCCTAACCCAAACCTAACCCTAACCCTTAACCTTACCCTTACACTAACCCTAACACTTACCTTAACAGTAAATCTAACTCTAACCCTAACCCTAACCCCTAACCCTAACCCTAACCATAACCCTAACCCCTAACCCTACCCTAACCCTAACCCTTACCCTTACCCTAACTCTAAACCTAACCTTAACCCTAACCCTACCACTAACCCTAACCTAACCCTTACCCTAACCCTAACCCTAACCCTAACCTAAACCTTACCCTAAACCTAACCCTAATCCTAAACCTAACCTTAACCCTTACCCTAACCCTAACCCTAACCCTAACTCTTACCCTTACCTTAACCCTAAACCTAATCCTAACCCTAAACCTAACCCTTAACCATAACCGAAACCTAACCCTAATCTTAATGCTCACCCTAACCGTAACCCTAACCCTTACCCTAACCCTAACCCTAACCTAACCGTAACCTTTACCCTAACCTTAATCCTAAACCGAACCCAAACCCTTACCCTTACCCTAACCCTAACCCAAACTAACCCTAACCCTAACCGTAACCCTAAAACTTACCCTAACCCTAACCCTAACCCTAACCTTTACCCTAACTGTAACCCTAAACCGAACCCTAACCCTTACTCTTACCCTAACCCTAACCCAAACCTAACCCTAACCCTAAACCTTACCCTTACCCTAACCCTAACCCTAACCCTAACCGTATCCCTAACCCTTACCCTAACCCTAACACTAACACTTACCCTTACCCTAACCCTAACCCTAAGCCTAACCTCTAACCCTAACCCTAATCCTAACCCTTACCCTTACACTAAACCTAAACCTAACCCTAAACCTAACCCTAACCCTAAATCAAACCCTAACCCTAACCCTAACCCCTAACACTAAACCGAACCCTAATCATAACCATAACCCTTACCCTAACCCTAACCCTAACCCTTAACCTAACACTAACCCTAACCCTAACCCCCTAACCCTAACTCAAACCCTAACCCTAACCTTTACCCTAACCCTAACCCTAAACCTAACCCTAACCCTTACCCTTACCATAACCCTAACCCAAACCTAACCCTAACCCAAACTAACCCTAACCCTTACACTTACCCTAACCCTAACCCTAACCCTCGCCCTAAACCTAACACTTACCCTTCCCTAACCCTAACCCTAACCCTAACCCTTAACTGAATCCTAAATCTAACCTTAACCCTAACCCCTAACCCTAACCCTAAACCTAAACCTTACCCTTACCATAACCCTCAACCTAACCCTAAACCTAACCCTAACCCCTAACCCTAACCCTAACCCTTACCCTTATCCTAACCCTAACCCTAACCTTAACCTAAACCCTAACCCTAACACTAAACCTAACCCTACCCCTTATCCTAAATCTAACCCTAACCCTAAACCTTACCCTTACCCTAAACCTAACCCTAATCCTAAACCTAACCCTAACCCTTACCCTAACCCTAACCCTAACCCTAACCCTTACAGTTACCCTAAACCTAACCCTAACCCTAACCCCTAAACCTAACCCTAACCGTACCCCTTACCCTTACCCTAACCCTAAACTTAACCTTACATTAACTCTAACCCTAACCCTCACCCTTACACTAACTCTAACCCTAACCCTAACCCTAACCCTAACCCTAACACTTACCCTTACCCTAACCCTAAGCCTAACCATAACCCTAACAATTACTCTTACCCTAAACCTAACCCTGATCATAACCCTAACCTTAACCTAACTCGAACCCTAACCCTAACCCCTAACTCTAACCCTAACTCTAACAATAACCCTAACCCTTACCATTACTCTAACTGTAACCCTAACCCTAACCCCTAACGCTAACCCTACCCCTAACCCTATCCCTAACCCTAACCCTAACCCTAACCCTAACTCTAACAATAACCCTAACCCTTACCATTACTCTAACTGTAACCCTAACCCTAACCCTAACCCTAACCCTAACCCCTAACTCTAACCCTAACTCTAACAATAACCCTAACCCTTACTATTACTCTAACTGTACCCCTAACCCTAACCCCTAACGCTAACCCTACCCCTAACCCTACCCCTTACCCTTACTGTAACCCTAACACTAAACCTAACCCTAACCGTAACCCTAACTCTTAACCTAACCCTAATCCTAACCCTTACCCTAACCCTAACCCTAACCCTAACCTTTACCCTATCCCTAACCCTTACCCTTAACCGAACACTAACCCTAACCCTAAAACTAACACTTACCGCTATCCTAACCCTAACGCTAACCCTTACCGTAACCCTACCCCTAACCCTAACCTTAACCATTACCTTAACCCTAACCCTAACCAGAAAACTTATCCTCAACCTAAACCTAACCTGGCCATAACCCTATCCTTACTCTAACCCTGACCCTAACCCAAACCCTAACCCTAACCCTTACCCTAATTCTAATTCTAACCTAACCCCTAACCCTAACCCTAACCCTAACCCTTACCCTAACCCTAACCCTAACCCTCAACCTACCCCGAACCCTAACCCTAACCCTTACCCTTACACTAAACCTAACCCTAAACCTAACCCTAACCCTAACCCTTACCCTTACCCTAACCCTAACCCTAACCCTAACCCTAACCTTTACCCTAACCCTAACCCTAAATCTAACCCTAAGCCTTACCCTTACCCTAACCCTAACCCAAACCTAACCCTAACCCTAACCCTTACCCTTTCCCTAACCCTAACCCTAACCCTAAACCTAACACTTACCTTTACCCTAACCCTATCCCTAACACTAACCCTTACCTTAACCCTAAATCTAACTCTAACCCTAACCCTAACCCCTAACCCCTAACCCTAACCCTAAACCTTACCCTTTCCCTAACCCTAACCCTACCCCTAACCCTAACCCTAACCCCTAACCCTATCCCAAACCCTAACCCTTATTCTCACCCTAAGTCTAACCCTAACCTTAACCCTAACCCTAACACTAACCCTAACCTAACCCTTACCCTAACCCTAATCATAACCCTAAACCTTACCCTTAACCTAACACTAATCCTAAACCTAACCTTAACCCTTAATCCTAAACCTAACCCTAACCCTTACCCTTACCTTAACCCTAAACCTAATCCTAACCCTAACCCTAATGCTTACCCTTACCCGAATCCTAACTCTAACCTTAATGCTCACCCTAACCGTAACCCTAACCCTTACTCCAACAATAACCCTAACCCTAACCTTTAACCTAAACCTAACACTAAACCTAACCCTAACCCTTACCCTTACCCTAACGCTAACCCAAAACTAACCCTAACCCTAACACTAACCCTAAACCTAACACTTACCCTTACCCTAACCCTAACTTTAACCCTAACCCTAAACCTTACCTTAACCCTAAATTTAACCCTAACCCTAACCCTAACTCCTAACCCTAAACCTACCCCCAAACTTTACCCTTACCCTAAC
>JANJXV010000925.1:85000-110000 GCA_024803745.1 Megascapheus bottae | reverse complement strand
TTACCCTTACCCTAAACCTAAACCTAACCCTTACCCTAATCCTAACTCCAACCCTAACACTTACCCTAACCCTAAGCCTAACCCGAACCCTAACCCTTAACCCTCACCCTAACCCTCACCCGAACCATACCACTAAACTTACACCTTACCCTAACCCTAACCCTTACGCTTATCCTTCCTCTAACCCTAACCCTAACCTTAACCCTCAACCTTACCCTAACCCTAAACCTAACCCTAACCCTAATCCTAACCCTAAACCTAACACTTACCCTAACACTAAGCTTAACCCTAACCCGAACCCTAACGCTTAACCCTAATCCTCACCCTCACCCTAACCCTAACACTAACCATAACCCTAACCGTAACCCTTACCCTAACCCTAAACCTAACCCTAACCCCTAACCCTTACCCTAACCCTAAGCCTTACCCTAACCCTAACCCTAAACCTAACCCTAACCCTAACCCTTACCCTAACACTAACTCTAACCCTAAACATAAACCTTACCCTTACCCTAACGCTAACCCTACCCCTAAACCTAACCTTAACCCTAACCGCTAACTTTAACCCTTAACCTTACCCTACCCTAACACTAACCCTAACCACTAACCCTAACCCTAACCCTTATGCTTACCCTTACCGTAACCCTAACCCTAACCATAATCCTGACCCTAACCCTTACCCTTACCCTAAACATAACGGTAAACCTAACCCTAACACCTAACCCTAACCCTATCCCTAACCCTTACCCTTACCATAACCCTAACCCTAAAACTAACCTTAACCTTCACCCTAACTCCTAATGC
This sequence comes from Megascapheus bottae, assembly GCA_024803745.1. NCBI lineage: Eukaryota > Metazoa > Chordata > Mammalia > Rodentia > Geomyidae > Megascapheus > Megascapheus bottae. The sequence goes on along the minus strand of JANJXV010000925.1, from coordinate 109,196 downwards.
TAACCCTAACACTAACCCTAACCCTTACCCTTATCCTAACCCTAACGCTAACTTTAATGCTAACCCTAAACCTAACCCTAACCCTCACCTTAGCCCTAACCCTAACCCTAACCCTAATCCTTCCCTGAACCCTAACCCTAACCCTAAACCTTACCCTTACCCTAATCCTAACCCTAACCTTAACGTTAACCCTAACCCTAACCCTAACCCTAAACCTTACCCTAACCCGAAACCCAACCCTAATCCTTACCCTAACCCTAGCCTAACCCTTACCTTACCCTAACCCTAACCCTAAACTTAATGCTAACCCTAACCCTAACCCTAACCCTAACACTTACCCTAACCATAAACCTAACCCTTACCCCATCCCTAAACCTAAACCTAACCCTAACTCTAACCCTAACCCTAAACAAAAACCCGAACTCTAACCCTAACCCTAACCCTAACATTAACCCTAACCCTTACCCTTACCCTAACCCTAAACCTAACCTAAACCCTAACCCTAACCCTTACCCTTACCATAACCCAAACCCTAAACCTAACACTAACCCTAACGCTAACCCTTACCCTTACCCTAACCCTAACCCTAACCCTTACTCTTACCCTAACCCTAAGCCTAACCAAACCTTAACCCTTACCCTAACCCAAACCCTAACACTAACACTAACACTAACCCCTAACCATAACGTCAACACGTACCCTAACCGTAACCGTAACCCTAACCCTAACACTTACCCTTAACCTTACCTAACCCTAACCCTAACCTTAACCCTAACCCAACCCTAACCCTAACCCTTACACTTACCCTAACCCTAAACCTAACCCTAACCCTAATCCTAACCCTAACCCTAACACTTACCCTAACCCAAAGCCTAAACCTAACCCTAACCCGAACCCTAACCCTTAACCCTAACCCTAACACTCACCCTAACCCTACCCCTAAACTTAAACATTGCCGTAACCCTAACCCTTACCCTTCCCCTTACCCTAACCCTAACCCTTACCCTTACACTTCCCCTAACCCTAACTCTAACCTTAACCCTCAACCTTCCCCTAACCCTAAACCTAGCCCTAACCCTAATCCTAACCCTAACAATAACCCTAACCCTAACCCGAAACTTAACCCTTAACCCTAACCCTAACCCTCACCTTAACCTTACCCCTAAACTTAAACCTTACCCTAAACCTAACCCTAACCCTAACCCTAACCCTTAACCTTGCCCTGACCCTAAACCTAACCTTAACCCTATCCCTAATCCTAACCCTAACCCTTACCCTAACTCGAACCCTAACATTAACCCTAACCGTAATCCTAACCCTAACCATTACCCTTACCCTAACCCTAACCCAACGCTTACCCTTACCCTAAACCTAACCCTAACCCTAATTCTAACTTTAACCCTAACCCTCAACCTTACCCTTAACCTAACCCTAACCCTAACCCTAACCCTTATCCCTACCCTAAACCTAACCCTAACCCTCACCTTAACACTAACCCTAACCCTAACCATAACCCTTACCCTTACCCAAACCCTAAAGCTAAACCTAACCCTAAACCTTACTCTTATCGTAAACCCAACCCTAAACCTAACCCTAACCCTAACTATAACCCTAACCCTAACCCCTAACCCTAACCCTAACTCTAACCCTAAACCTAACATTAACCCTAAACCTTACCCTTACCCTAACCCTAACCCTAACCTAAACCGTAAACTTAACCCTTACCCTTACACTTAACCTAACCCTAAACCTAACACTACCCCTAACCCTAACCCTTAACCTTACCCTAACACTAACCCTAACCGTAACACTAAAACTTACTCTTACGGTAAACCTAAACCTAACCCTAACCCTAAACCTTACCCTAAGCCTAACACTAACCCTAACACTAACACTAACCCCTAAACCTAATGCTAACCCTTAACCTAACTGTAACCCTAACCCCTAACCCTAACCCTAACCGTAACCCTAACCCTTACCCTTACCCTAACCCTAAACCTAATCTTAAACCTAACGCTAACACTAACCCTAAACCTAACACTTACCCTAACCCTAAACTTAACCCTAACCCTAACCCTTACCCTAACCCTAACCCTAACCCTAACTCTAACCCTAACCCTTACCCTAACCCTAAACCTAACCCTAACCCTAACCCTAATCCTTACCCTAACACTAATTCTAACCCTAACCATAAACCTTACCCTAACCCTAACCCTAACCTTAACCCGTACCCTAACCCTAACGCTACCCCTAACCCTCACCTTAACCCTAACCGCTGACACTAACCCTTAACCTTACCCTAACCCTAACCCTAACCCTAACCCCTAACCATAACCCTCACCCTTACCCGTACCCTTACCCTAACCCTAACACTAAACGTAACCCTAACCCTACACCTAACCCTTAGGCTTACCCTAACCCTAATGCTAAACCTAACCCTATCACCTAACCCTAACCCTAACCCTAAACCTTACACTTACCCTAACCCTAACCCTAAACCTAACCTTAACATTAACCCTAACTCCTAATGCTAACCCGAACACCAACACTAACCCTTACCCTTCTCCTAACCCTAACCCTAACTTTAATGCTAACCCTAAACCTAACCCTAATCCTAACCCTTGCCCTAACCATAACCCTAACCCTAATCCTTACCCGAACCCTAACCCTAACACTAACCCTTACCCTTACGCTAATCCTAACCCTAAACTTAACGCTAACCATAAACGTAACCCTAACCCTAACCCTTACCCTAACCCTAACCCTAACCCTAATCCTTACCCTTACACTTACCCTAACCCTAACCCTCACCCTAACCCTAACCTTAACAATAAACCTACCCTAAACCTAACCCTTACCCTGACCCTAATCCTAAACCTAACCCTAACCCTAACCCTACCCCTAATCGTAAACCTAACCCTAATCTTAACCCTCACCTTTACCCTTATCCTAAACCTAACCCTAACTCTAACCCTAACCCTAACACTTACCCTTACCCTAACCCTAACACTAACCCTAAACCTAACCCTAACCCAAACCCTAACCCTAACAATAACACTTACCCTAACACTAACCCTAACCCCTAACTCTAACCCTTACCCTAATCCTAACACTAACCCTTACCTAACCCTAACCCTTACCCTAAACCTAACCCTAACCATTTCCCTAACCCTAAACCTAACCCGAACCCTAATCCCTAACCCTAACCCTAACTTTCACGCTTACCCTAACCCTAACTTTAACCCGTACCCTAACCCTAACCCTAACCCTTACGCTTACCCTAACCATAAGCGTAACCTTAACCCCAACCCTAAACCTAACCCTAACCCTCACCCTAATTCTAACCCTGAACCTAACCACAAACCTAACCCTAAACCTAACACTTACCCTAAACCCTACACAAACCCTAACCCTAACGGTAACCGATAACCCTAATCCTAACCATAACCCTTACCCTTACCCTAACCCTAACCCTAACCCTAATACTTATCCTAACACTAACCCTAAACCTTACCCTTACCCTAACCGTAACCCTAAACTTAATGCTAACCCTAACCCTAAGCCTAAGCCTAAGCCTAACCCTAACCCTTACCCTTACCCTAACCCTAGCCCTAAACCTAAACATAACCCTAATCCTAACCCTAACAATAATTCTAAGCTTAAGCCTAACTTGAACCCTAACCCTTACCCTTACCCTAACACTAACCCTAAACCTAACCCTCACCCTAAACCTCACCCTAAAACTTACCCTTACCCTAACCCTAACCCTAAACGTAACCCTAACCTAACCCCAACCATTACCATTACCCTAACTCTAACCCTAAACCTAACCCTAACCCTAACCCCAACCCTAACCCTAACCCTAACCCTAAACCTAACCCTAACCCTAAACCTAACACTTACCCTAACCCTAACCCTAACACTAAACCTAAACCTAACCCTAACCCTAACCCTAACCCTAACCCTAACCCTAACCCTAAGCCTAACACTTACCCTTACCCTAACACTAACCCCAACCCTAAACCTAAACCTAACCCAAACCCTAACCCTAAACCTAACCCTTACTCTAACCCTAACCCTAATACTAACCCCTAGCCTAACCCTTACTGTAAACCTAACTCTAACCTTTAACCTAACCCTAACCCTTACCCTAAACCAAACCCTAACCCTAACCCTAACAATAAGACTAACCCGAACCCTAACCGTCACCCTAACCTTAACCCTTACCCTAACCCTAACCCTAACCCAAAACCTGACCCTTACCCTAGCCTTAACCCTAAACTTAACCCCAAACCTAAACTTAACCCTAACCCTTACCCTAAACCTAATCCTAAAACTAACCCTAACCCTAACCGTAACCCTAACACTTACCCCAACCCTAACCCTTACCCTAACCCTAACCCTAACCCTAACACCTAACCTTAAACCTAACCCTAAACCTTACCCTTACCCTAACCCTAACCCTAACGATAACCCCTAAACCTAATCCTAACCCTAACCCTTACCCTTACATAAACCCTAACCGTAACCCTAAAGCTAACACTAGCACTTACCCTAACCTTAATCCTAACCCTAACCCTAACCCTAACCCTAACCCTTAACCTTACCCTAACCCTAACCCAAACCCTAACCCTAACCCTTACCCTAACCCTAACCCTAACCCTTACCCTCACCCTAACCCTAACCCTAACCTTAATGTTAACCCTAACCCTAACCCTACCCTTACCCTAACCCTAACCCTATCCCTAATCCTAACTTTAACCTTAACCCTAACCCTAACCCTTATCCCTACCCTAACCCTAACCCTAACCCTAACCCTACCTTAACACTAACCCTAACCCTGAACATAACCCTAACCCTTACCGGAACCCTAACCCTAAACCTAACCCCAACCCTAACCCTCACCCTTACCCCTACCCTAACCCCAACCCTAAACCTAACCCTAACCCTACCTCTAACCCTAACCCTAACACCTAACCCTAAACATAACCCTAACCCTAACATTAACCGTAACCCTTACCTTACCCTAGCCCTATCCCTAACCCAAACCCTTACCCTAACCCGTAACCCTAATCCTAACACTAACTCTAAACCGAACCCTACCCCTACCCTACCCCTAACCCTAAACCTTACCCTACCCTAACCCTAACCCTAACCCTAACCCTTATACTAACACTAATCCTAACCCTAACAGTAATCTCTCACCTTAAACCTAAACCTTACCCTAACCCTAACCATACCCTTAACCCCTAACCCTAACCCTAACCATTACCCTTACCCTTACACTAACCCTAAACCTAACCTTAACCCTAACCCTAACACTTACCCTTACCCTAAACCTAAACCTAACCCTAACCCTAACCCTAATGCTTACTGTAACCCTAATCCTAACCCGAAACCTAATCCTTAACCCTAACCCTAACCCTAACCCTAACATTAACCCTAATCGTTACCCTTACCCTTACCCTAACCCTAAACCTAACCCTAACCCAAACCCTAACCCTAACCATTACACTTACCCTAACCCTAACCCTAAAATTAACACTATCCCTAACCCTAACCCTACCCTTACCCTAACCCTAACCCTAACCCTAACCCTAAACCTTACCTACCCTAACCCTAACCCTAACCCTTAGAGTAACCCTAACCCTAACCCTAACACTAATCTCTCACCTTAAAACTAAACCTTACCCTAACCCTAACCATACCCCTAACCCCTAACCCTAACCCTAACCGTAACCATTACCCTTACCCTTACACTAACCCTAACCCAAACCTTAACCCTAACCTTAAACCTAACCCTAACCCTTACCCTTACCCTAAACCTAAACCTAATCCTAACCCTAACCCTAACAATTACAGTAACCCTAACACTACCCAAACACTAACCCTTAACCCGAACCCTAACCCTCACCCTAAACCTAACCCTAACCTTAACCCTTACCCTAACCCTAACCCTTACCCTTACTCTTACCCTAACCCTAACCGTAACCATAATCCTAACCCTAACCCTTACCCTTACTCTTACCCTAACCTTAACCCTAAACTTAACCCTAACACTAACCCTAACCCTAACCCTTACCCTTACCCTCACCCTAAACCTAACACTAACCCTAACCCCTAACCCTAACCCTAACCCTTACCCTTACCCTTACCCTAACCCTAACTCAAAACATAAACCAAACCCTAACCCTAAAACTAACCCTTATCCTTACCCCAAGCCTAACGCTAAACCTAACCCTAACCCTAACTCTAAACCTAACCCTTACCCTTACCCGAACTCTAACCCTAAACCTAACCCTAACCCTAACCCTAACCCTAACAGTAACCCTTTCCCTTACCCTAACCCTAATCCTTACCTTAAAGCTAACCCTAACCCTAACCCTAACCCTTACCCTAACCCTAAACCTAACCCTTACCATAACATTAATCCTAACCCTAACCCTTACCCTAACCTAACCCAAACCTTAATGCTAACCATAACCCTAACCCTAAACCTAACCCTAACCCTAATCTTAACCCTGACCCTAACACTTACCCTAACCCTAACACTAACCCTAACCCGAACCCTAAACCTTAACCCTAAACATAACCCTCACACTAACCTTAAACCTAACCTTAATCCTTACCCTAACCCTAACCCTAAATCTTACCCTTACCCTTCCCCTAACCCTATCCCTAACCTTAACCCTAACCATAAACCTTACCCTTACCCTAACCATAACCTGAACCTTAACACTAACCCTAACTCTAACCTAACCCTTAACTTTACCCTAACCCTAAACCTAAACCTAAACCTAACCCTAACCATAACCCTAACCCTAACCCTTACCCTAACCCTAAACCTAACTCTAACCCTAACCCTTACCCTTACCCTTACTCTAACCCTAACCCTAACCCTAACCCTAACCCTTACCTTAACCCTAACCCTAAAAATAACCATAAATCTTACCCGTAACCTAACCCTAACTCTAACCCTTACCATAAGCCTAACCCTACCCCTAACCGTCACCTTAACCCTAACCGGTAACACTAACCCTTAAACTTACCCTAAACCTAACCCTAATCCTAACCTCTAACCCTAACCCTAACCCTTACCCTTACCCTAACCCTAACCCTAACCCTAACCCTTACCCTTACCTTAAACCTAACCCTAAACCTAATCTATACCTTAACCCAAACCCCTAACTCTAACCCTAACACTAACCCTACCCCTTACCCTTATCCTAATCCTAACCCTAAACTTAATGCTAACCCTAAACCTAACCCTACACCTAACCCTTTCCCTAACCCTAAGCCTAACCCTAACCCTTACCCTTACCCTAACCCTAACCCTTACCTTAATGCTAACCCTAACCCTAACCCTAACACTTACCCTAACCCTAAACCTAACCCTAATCCTTACCCTAACCCTATCCCTAAACCTAACCCTTACAGTAACCCTTACTCTTTCCCTAAGCCTAAACCTAACCCTAACCCTAACCCTTACACTTATCCTAACCCTAACCCTAACCCTAACCCTAACCCCTAACTCTAACCCTAACCCTAATCCTCACCCTCACTCTTTTCCCAACTCTAACCCTAACACTAACTCTAACCCTAACCCTTACCCTTACCCTAACCCTAAACCTAACCTTAAACCCAACCCTAAACCTAACTCTAATCCTTACTCTAACCCTAACCCTAACACCTAACCCTAACCCTAAACCTAAACCTTACCCTTACCCTTACCCTAACCCTAACCCTAACGCTAACCCCTAACCCTAATCCTAACCCTAACCCTTACACTTACCCTTACCCTAAACCTAACCCTAACCCTGACCCTAACACTAACTCTAACCCTAACACTTACCCATACCCTAACCCTAACCCTAACCCTAAACCTAAACCTAACCCTAACACAAACCCTAACCCTTACCCTAACCCTAACCCAAACCCTAACCCTAACCCTTACCCTTACCCTAAACTTAACCCTAACCTTAATTCTAACCCTAACCCTACACCTAACTCTTTCCCTAACCATAACCCTTACCCTAACCAAACCCTAACCCTAACCCTAACCCCTAACCCTAACTCTAAACTTAACGCTAACCCTAACTCTAACCCTTACCCTTACCCTAACCCTAACCCTAACCCGAACACTAACCCTAACCTTAATCCTAACCCTAACCCTCAACCTAACCCTAACACTTACCCTTCCCCTAACGCTAACCCTAATCCTAATCCTAACCATAACCCTTACACTTACCATAACCCTAACCCTAAACCTAACCCTAAGCCTAACCCTAACCCCTAACCCTAACCGTAACCTTAACCTGAACCCTAACATTAACCTTAACCCTAACCCTAACCCTTACCCTTACCCTAACCCAAACCCTAACCCTAACACTAACCCTAATCTTAACCCTACCCTAACCCCCACCCTAACCCTAACCCTAACACTTACCCTAACCACAACGTTAAATCTAACCCTAAACCTAATCCTAACCCTTACCCTTACCCTAACCCTAACCCTAAACCTAACCCTAAACTTAACCCTAAACCTAACACCTAAGCCTAATCCTAACACTAACCCTAACCCTTACCCTTACCCTAACCCTAATCCTAAACTTAATGCTAACCCTAACCCTAACCCTAAGCCTAAGCCTAACCCTAACCCTTACCCTTACCCTAACCCTAGCCCTAAACCTAAACATAACCCTAATCCTTACCCTAACCCTAACAATAATCCTAAGCTTAACCCTAACTCTAACCCTAACCTTTAACCTAACACTAACCCTAAACATAACCCTCACCCTAAACCTAACACTTACCCTTACCCTAACCCTAACCCTAAAGGTAACCCTACCCTAATCCTAACCCTTACCCTTACCCTAACTCTAACCCTAAACCTAACCTCAACCTTAACCCTAACCCCTCACCCTAACCCTAACACTAACCCTAACCCTTACCCTTATCCTAACCCTAACCCTAACACTTACCCTTACACTAACCCTAACCCCAACCCTAAACCTAAACCTAACCCAAACCCTAACCCTAACCCTAACACTTACTCTCACCAGAACCCTAATCCTAACCCCTAGCCTAACCCTTACCCTAAAACTAACCCTAACCTTTACCCTAAACCTAACCCTTACCCTAAACCAAACCCTAACCCTTACCATAACCCTAACCCTAACCCGAACCCTAACTCATAACCCTAAACCTAACCCTCACCCTAACCCTCACCCTAACCTTAAGCCTTACCCTAACCCTAACCCTAACCCTAAACCTGACCCTTATCCTAGCCCTAATCCTAAACTTAACCCCAAACCTAAACTTAACCCTAACCCTTACCCTAACCCTAACCCTAAAACTAACCCTAACCCTAACCGTAACCCTAACCCTTACCCTAAACCTAACCCTTACCCTAACCCTAACCCTAACCCTAACACCTAACCCTAACCCTAAACCTTACCCTTACCCTAACCCTAACCCTAACGATAACCCCTAAACCTAATCCTAACCCTATCCCTTACCCTTACCCTAACCCTAACCCTAACCCTAAACCTAACACTAACTCTAACCCTAACACTTACCATAACCCTAAGCCTAACCCTAAACCTAACCCTAACACTAACCCTTAACCTTACCCTAACCCTCACCCTAACCCTAAACCTAACCCTTAATCTTACCCTAACCCTAACTCTAACCTTAATGCTAACCCTAACCCTAAGCCTACCCTTACCCTAACCCTAACCCTATCCCTAATCCTAACCTTAATCTTAACCCTAACCCTAACCCTTACGCTTTCCCTAACGCTAACCCTAACCCTAACCCTAACCCTTATCCCTACCCTAACCCTAACCCTAACCCTAACCCTACGTTAACACTAACCCTAACCCTAACCCTCACCCTTACCCTTACCCTAACCCTAACCCTAAACCTAACCCTAACCCTAACCCTCACCCTTACTCTTACCCTAACCCAAACCCTAAACCTAACCCTAACCCTAACTCAAACCCTAACCCTAACCCCTAACCCTAACCCTAACCCTAACCCTAACCCTAACATTAACCCTAACCATTACCTTACTCTAACCCTAACCCTAACCCTAACCCTAACCCTAACCATTACCCTTACCCTTACACTAACCCTAACCCTAACCTTAACCCTAACCTTAACCCTAAACCTAACCCTTACCCTTACCCTAAACCTAAACCTAACCCTAACCCTAACCCTAATACTTACCGTAACCCTAACCCTAACCCGAAACCTAACCCTTAACCCTAACCCTAACCCTAACTCTAAACCTAACATTAACCCTAACCGTTACCCTTACCCTAACCCTAACACTAACCCTAACCCAAACCCTTACCCTAACCCTTACACTTACCCTAACCCTAACCCTAATCCTAACACTAACCCTAACGCTAACCCTACCCTTACCCTTACCCTTAACCTAACCATAACCCTAACCCTAACCCTAAACCTTATCCTACCCTAACCCTAACCCTAACCCGTAGACTAACCCTAATCCTAACCCTAACACTAATCTCTCACCTTAAACCTAAAACTTAAGCTAACCATAACCATACCCCTAACCCCTAACCCTAACCCTAACCCTAAACCTAACACTTACCGTAACCCTAACAGTAACCCAAACCCTAACACTTAACCCTAACCCTAACCCTCACCCTAAACCTAACCCTAACCTTAACCCTTACCCTAACCCTAACCCTAACCCTTAACCTTACTCTTACCCTAACCTTAACCCTAAACTTAACCCTAACACTCACCCTAACCCTAACCCTTAACCTTACCCTCACCCTACCCCTAACACTAACCCTAACCCCTAAACCTAACCCTAACCCTTACCCTTATCCTTACCCTAACAATAACTTTAAACATAAACCAAACCCTAACCCTAATCCTAACCCTTATCCTTACCCTAACCCTAACGCTAAACCTAACCCTAACCCTAACTCTAAACCTAACCCTTACCCTTACCCGAACTCTAACCCTAACCTAACCCTAACCCTAACCCTAACCCTAACAGTAACCCTTACCCTTACCCTAACCCTAATCCTAACCTTAAAACTAACACTAACCCTAACCCTAACCCTTACCATAAACCTAACCCTAACACTAATCCTTACACTAACACTAATCCTAACCCTAACCCTTACCGTAATCCTTACCCTTTACCTAACCCTAACCTTAACCCTAACCCAAACCCTAACCCTTACTCTTACCCTAACCCTAACCCTAAACTTAACCCTAACAATAACCCTAAACCTAACCCTTACCCTTACCCTTACCCTAACCCTAACACTAACCCTAACCCCTAACCCTAACCCTAACCCTTACACTTACCCTTATCCTAACACTAACCCTAAACATAACCTAACCCTAACCCTAATCCTAACCTTATCCTACCCTAACCCTTACCCTAAACCTAACCCTAAACCTAACCCTAACCCTAACCCTAACCCAAACCCTAACCCTTACTCTTACCCTAACCCTAACCCTAAACTTAACCCTAACAATAACCCTAAACCTAACCCTTACCCTTACCCTTACCCTAACCCTAACACTAACCCTAACCCCTAACCCTAACCCTAACCCTTACACTTACCCTTATCCTAACACTAACCCTAAACATAACCTAACCCTAACCCTAATCCTAACCTTATCCTACCCTAACCCTTACCCTAAACCTAACCCTAAACCTAACCCTAACCCTAACCCTAACTCTTACCCTTACCCTAACCCTAACCCTAACCTTAAAGCTAACCCTAACCCTAACCCTAACCCTAACCCTTACCCTAACCCTAACCCTAACCCTAACCCTAACCCAAACCCTAACCCTTACCCTAACACTAATCCTAACCCTAACCCTTACCCTAATCCTTACCCTTTTCCTAACCATAACCATAAACCTAACCTTTACCCTTACCCTAAACCTAACCCTGTCCCTAACCCTAACTTTAACCCTAACCCTAACCCTAATCTTTAACCTTACCCTAACCCTAACACTTACAGTTACCCTAACCCTAACCCTAAACTTAACCCTACAACTAACCCTAAACGTTACCCTTACCCTAAAACTAACCCTAAACCTATCCCTAACCCTAACCCTAACCCTAACCCTAAACCTAACCCTAATCCTAACCCTAACCCTAAACCTAACCCTAACTCTTACACTTACCCTAACCCTAACCCTAACCTTAAAGCTAACCCTAACACTAACCCTAACCCTAACCCTTAACCTTTCCCTAACCCTAACCCGAACCCTAACACTAAACCTAAACCTTACCCTAATTCTAACCCTAACCCTAACAGTAAACCTAACCTTAACCCTAATCCTAACCCTAGCTCTTACCCTTACTCTACCCCTAACCCTAATCGTAACCCTAACCCTAACACTAACCCTAACACTTACCTTTACCCTAACACTAACCCTAAGCCTAACCCTAACACTAACCCTATACCTTACCCTTACCCTAACCCTAACCCTAAACCTATCCCTAACCCTTACCCTGACCCTAACCCTAACCCCTAAACCTAACCATCACCCTAACAATAACTCTAACCCTTATCCTTACCCTATCCCTAACCCTAAACTTAATGCTAACCGTAACCCTAACCCTAACCCTAACCCTTACCCTAACCCTAACCCTAATCCTTACCTTAACCCTAACCCTAACCCTTACCCTTTCCCTAACCGTAACCCTAACCCTAACCCTAAAACTAAACCTAACCCTAATCCTAACCCTAACCCTAACCTTTACCCTAATCCTAACCCTAACTCTTACCCTTACCCTAACCCTAACCCTAAACCTAACCCTAACCCTAACCCTAACCCTAACACTTACCCTTACCCTAACCCTAACCCTAAACCTAACCCTAAACCTAACCCTAACCCTTACCCTTACCTAACCCTAACACTAAACCTATCCCTAAACCTAACCCTAACCCTAACCCTAACCACCAAACCTAACCCTCACCCTAACAATAACCCTAACAGTTACCCTTACCCTAACCCTAACCCTAAACTTAATGCTAACCCTAACCCTAACCCTAACCCTTACCCTAACCCTAACCCTCTTCTTAACCTAACCCTAACCCTAACCCTTACCCTTTCCCTAACCCTAACCCTAACCCTAAATCTAACCCTAAACTTAACCTTAACCCTAAGCCTAAGAATAACCCTTACCCTTACCCTTACCCTTACCCTAACCGTAACTCTAAACCTAAACCTAACTATAATCCTAAGCCTAACCCCAACCCTAACCTTAACCCTAACCCTACCGTAACCCTTACCCTTACCCTAACCCTAACCCTAAAGCTGCCCTCACCCTAACCCTAAACCTAACCCTTACCCTAACCCTAACCCTAATCCTAACGCTAACCCTAACACTTACCATAACCCTAACCCTAACCCTAAACCTATAGCTTACCGTTACCCTAACCCTAACCCTAATCTTAACTCTAACCCTAAACCTAAACCTAACCCTAACCCTAACCCTTAACCTTACCCTAACCCTAACCCTAACTCTAATCCTAACCCTAACCCTAAGCCTAACCCGTATCCTAACCCTAACCCTAAACCTAACCGTAACCCTAAACCTAACCGTAACCCTAACTCTAACCCTAATTTTAACCCTTACCCTAACCCTAAACCTAACCCTAACCCTAACCCCAACCCTAAAACTAACCCTTACCCTAACCCTAACACTAAACCTATCCGTAACCCTAACCCTAACCCTAATATTAACCCTAACCCTAACCTTAACCCCAAGCCTATACCTAAACCTAACCCTAACCCCAAGGCTTACGCTTACCCTAACCCTAACCCTAACCCTAAACCTTTCCCTAAACCTAACCCTAACCCTAAACTTAATGCTAACCGTAACCCAAAACCTATCCCTAACCCTAAGCCTTACACTAACCCTAACCCTAACACCTAACCCTAAACCTAAACCTGAACTTTACCCTTACCCTTACCCTAACCCCTAACGATAATCCTAACCCTAACCCTTACCCTTACTGTAACCCTAACCCTATTAACCTAACCCTAACCTTAATGATAACGATAACCCTAACCCTAAACCTAACCCTAACACTAATCTTGATCTTAACCCTAACACTTAACCTAACCCTAACCCTAACTCTACGTTAACACTAACCCTAACCCTAAACCTAACCCTTACCCTTACCCTAACACTAACCGTAAACCTAAACCTAACCCTAACCCTCACCCTTACCCTTACCCTAACCAAACCCTAAACCTAACCCTAACCCTAACTCTAACCCTAACCCTAACCCCTAACCCTAACCCTAACACTAACCCTAACATTAACCCTAACCCTTACCTTACTCTAACCCTAAACCTAAGCCTAACCCAAACCCTAACCCTAACCCTTACCCTTACCCTAAACCGTAACCCTAATCCTAACACTAACCCTAACCCTAACCCTATCCATTACCCTTACCCTTACACTAACCCTAACCCTAACCTTAACCCTAACCTTAACCCTAACCCTAACCCTAACACCTAACCCTAACCCTAACCCTAACCCTAAACCTTACCCTTACCCTAACCCCAACCCTAACGCTAACCCTAACACTTACCCATAACCTAACCCTAACCCTAAACCTTACCCTTACCCTAACCCCAACCCTAACCCGAACACTAACCCTAAACTTAACCCTAACCCTAAACCTCAACCTAACCCTAACCCTTATACTAACCCCTACACCTAACCCTAACCCTAACCCTAACCCTAACCCTTAATCTAACCCTAACCCTAATCCTAACCCCTAGCCAAACCCTTACCCTAAACCTAACCCTAACCTTTACCCTAACCCTAACCCATACCCTAAACCAAACCCTAACCCTTACCCTAACCCTAACCTTAACCCGAACCCTAACCCATAACCCTAACCCTAACCCTCACCCTAACCCTCACCCTAAACTTAACCCTTACCCTAACCCTAACCCTAAACCTGACCCTTACCCTAGCCCTAAACCTAAACTTAACCCCAAACCTAAACTTAAACCTAACCCTTACCCTAACCCTAACCCTAACCCTAAAACTAACACTAACCCTAACCGTAACCCTAAACCTTACCCTAACCCTTACCCTTACCCTAACCCTAACCCTAACCCTAAACCTAACACTAACTCTAACCCTAATACTTACCCTTACCCTAAGCCTAACCCTAAATCTAACCCTAACCCTAACCCTTAACCTTACCCTAACCCTAACCCAAACCCTAACCCTAACCCTTACCCTTACCCTAAACCTAAACCTAACCTTATTGCTAACCCTAACCCTAACCCTACCCTTACCCTAACCCTAACCCTCTCCCTAATCCTAACCTTAAACTTAACCCTAAACCTAACCCTTACCCTTTCCCTAACGCTAACCCTAACGCTAATCCTAACCTTAACACTAACCCTAACCCTAAACCTAACCCTTACCCTAACCCTAACACTAACCCTAAACCGAACACTAACCCTAACCCTCACCCTTACCCTTACCCTAACCCCAACCCTAAACCTAACCCTAAACCTAACTCTAACCCTAACCCTAACCCCTAACCATAACCCTAACCCTAACCCTAACATTAACCCTAACCCTTACCCTTACCCTAACCCTAAACATAACCCGAAACCACACCCTAACCCTAACCCTTACTCTTACCCTAACCCTAACGCTAACCCTAACCCTAAACCTTACCCTACCCTAACCCTAACCATAACTCTTATACTACCCCTAACCATAACGCTAACACCAATCTCTCACCTTAAACCTAAACCTTACCCTAACCCTAACCATCCCCCTAACCCCTAACCCTAACCCTAACCCTAACCATTACCCTTACCCTTACACTAACCCTAACCCTAACCTTAACCCTAACCCTAACCGTTACCCTAACCCGAAACCTAACCCTTAACCCTAACCCTAACCCTCACCGTAAACCTAACACTAACCTTAACCCTTAATTAACCCTAACCCTAACCCTTACTCTTACTCTTACCCTAACCATAACCCTAAACTTAACCCTAACCCTAACCCTTACCCTTACTCTTACCCTAACCTTAACCCTAAAATTAACCCTAACACTAACCCTAACCCTAACTTTTACCCTTACCCTAACCCTAACACTAACCCTAACCCCTAAACTTAACCCTAAACCTTACCCTGACCCTTACTCTAATCCTAACCCTAAACATAACCCAAACCCTAAACCTAATCCTAACCCTTATCCTTACCCTAACCCTAACGCTAAACCTAACCCTTACCCTTACCCGAACTCTAACCCTAAACCTAACCCTAACCCTTACCCTTACCCTAACCCTACCCCTAACCTTAAAGCTAAACCTAACCCTAACCCTAACCCTTACCCGCAGCCAAACCCTAACCCTAACCCTTACCCTAACACTAATCCTAACCCTAACCCTTACCCTAATCCTTACCCTTTTCCTAACCCTAACCTTAACCCTAACCCTAACCCTTACTCTTACCCTAACCCTAACCCTAAACTTAACCCTAACACTAACCCTAACCCTAACCCTTACCCTTACCCTTACCCTAACCCTAACAATAACCCTAACCACTAAACCTAACCCTAACCCTAACTCTAACCCTAACCCTAACCCTTACGCTTACACTAACCCTAACCCTAACCCTAACCCTAACCCTTACCCTTACCCTAACCCTAACCCTAAACAAAACCTAACCCTAACCCTAATCCTAACCCTTATCCTTACCCTAACAATTACTCTAACCCTAACCGTAACCCTAACCATAACACATACCCTTACCCTAACCCTAACCCTAACCCACACCCTTACTGTAACCCTAACCATAACCCTAACCCCCAAACCTAAATATCACCCTAACAATAAACCTAACCCTTACCCTTACCCTTTCCCTAACCCTAACCTTAATGCTAACCCTAGCCCTAACCCTAACCCTTACCCTAACCCTAACCCCAAGCCTTACCCTAACACTAATCCCTAAACCTTTCCCTAACCCTAACCCTAATCTAAACCTAATCGTAACCATAACCCTAACCCGAATCTTAACCCTAACCCTAACCCTAACCCTAACACTCACACTTAACCATACCCTTACCCTCACCCTAACCCAAACCTTAATGCTAAACCTAATCCTAACCATAAACCTAAACCTAATCTTAACCCTAACCCTAACCCTAAACCTTAACCTTACCCTAACCCTAACCCTAAACCTAACCCTTAACCCAACCCTAACCCTTACCTTTACCCTAAACCTAACCCTGACCTTAACCCCAACCCTAAACCTAAACCTACCCTAACCCTAACCCTTACTCTTACCCTAACCCTAACCCTAACTCTAACCCTAATCTTAATCCTAAACCTTACCCTTACCCTAACCCTAATCTAAACCTAACCGTAACCATAACCCTAACCCGAATCTTAACCCTAACCCTAACCCTTAACCTTACCCTAACCCTAACTCTAACACTAACCCTAACCTTAACCCTAACCCTAACCTTCACCCTAACCCTAACCCTTACCCTTACCCTAACCTTCAAGCTAAACCTAACTCTGACCCTAACCCTAACCCTAACCCTAAAAATAACCCTTACCCTAACCCTAACCCTAACCCTAACCCTTAACCTTACCCTAACCCTAACCCTAACACTAACCCTAAACTTAACCCTAACCCTAAACCTAACACTTACGCTTACCCTAACCCTAACCTTAACCCTAACTCTAACCCTCACCCTAACGCTAACCCTTACACTTACCCTAACCCTAACCCTAAACCTAACCCTAACCCTAAAACTAACCCTTACCCTTATTCTAACCCTATCCCTAACTCTAATGCTAACCCTAACCCTAACCCTAACACTTACCCTTACCCTACCCCTAACCCGAAACCTAACCCTAAACCTAACCCTAACCCTAACCCTAAACTTAACCCTAACACTTAACCTTACCCTAACCCTAACCCTAACACTAACCCTAACCCTAACCCTAACCCTAACACTTACCCTTACCCTAACCCTAACCCTAACGCTAAACCTAAGCCATACCCTTACTGTGACCCTCACACTAACACTAACCCTAACGCTAAACCTAACCCTAAACCTAACCCTAACCCTTAACCTTACCGTAACCCTAACTCTAACACTAACACTAACCCTAACCATAACCCTTAACCTTATCCTAACCCTAACCCTAACAGTAACCCTAACCCTAACGCTAACCGTAACATTTACCCTTACCCTAACCCTAACCCTAACCCTAACCTAAGCCATACCCTTACTGTGACCCTAACCCTAACCCTAACTCTAACGCTAAACTGAACCCTAAACCTAACCCTAACCCTTAACCTTACCGTAACCCTAACTCTAACACTAACACTAACCCTAACCCTAACCCTAACCCTAACACTTACCCTTACTCTAACCCTAACCCTAACCCTAAACCTAACCCTAACCCTAACCCTAACCCTAACCCATACCCTTATTTTAACCCTAACCCTAACCCTAAACCTAACACTTACCCTTACCCTAACCCTAATCCAACCCTAACCCTAACCCATACCCTTACTGTGACCCTAACCCTAACCCTAACCCTAACCCTAACGCTAAACCTAACCCTAAACCTAACCCTAACCCTTCACCTTACCGTAACCATAACTCTAACACTAACCCTAACTGTAACCCTTAACCTTACCCTAACCCTAACCCTAACACTAACCCTAACCCTAACCCTAACACTTACCCTTACCCTAACCCTAACCCTAACCCTAACCCTAACCCTAACCCATACACTTACTGTGACTCTAACCCTAACCCTAACCCTAATGCTAAACCTAACCCCAAACCTAACCCTAACCCTTAACCTTACCGTAACCCTAACTCTAACACTAATCCTAACCCTAACCCTAACCCATACCCTTTTGTAACCCTAACCCTAACCCTAACCCTAAAGCTAACACTTACCCTTACCCTAATCCTAACCCTTACCGTAACCCTAACCCTAACCCTAACCCTAATCCTAACCCTAGCCCTTACCTTAACCCTAAACCTAACCCTAAGCTTTACCCTTACCCTAACCCTAACCCTAATCTGAACATTATCCCTAAACTTAACCCTAACCCTAAGACTCACCCTAAACCTAACCCTTACCCTTACCCTAATGCTAACCCCAAACGTAAACCTAACCCTAACCATAACCCTTACACTTACCCTAACCCTAACCCTTAACCTAACACTAAACCTGAACCCTAATCCTAACCCCTAACCCTAACCGTAATCCTAACCTTAACCCTTACCCTAACCCTAACCCTAACCCTTACCCTTACCCTAACCCTAACCCTAACCCTAACCTTAACACTAACCGCAACCTTACCCTACCCAAACCCTCACCCTAACCCTAACCCTAACCCTTACCCTAACCATAACGCTAAAACTAACCCTAACCCTAATCGTAATGCTTACATTTACCCTAACCCTAACCCTACCCCTTACTCTAACCCTAAACCTAACCCTAATCCTTACCCTAACCCTAACCCTAACCCTTAC
This sequence comes from Megascapheus bottae, assembly GCA_024803745.1. Lineage (NCBI taxonomy): Eukaryota > Metazoa > Chordata > Mammalia > Rodentia > Geomyidae > Megascapheus > Megascapheus bottae. The sequence continues at coordinate 89,624 of JANJXV010000925.1, read as the reverse complement.
CCTTATCCTAACACTAACCCTAACCTTAATGCTAACCCTAACCCTAACCCTAAGCCTTACCATAAACCTAACCCTAAGCCTAAGCCTTAAGCTAACCCTAACCCTAACACTAACCCTAACCCTTTCCCTAACCATAAACTTATCCCTAACCATAATCCTAACCCTAACCCTTAACTTAACCCCCAAACCTAACGCTTACCCTAACAATAACCCTAACCCTTACCATTACTCTAACCCTAACCCTAAACTTACTGGTAACCATAACCAAACCCTAACCCTTACCCTAACCCTAACCCAACCCTAACCCTAACCCATACCCTTACTGTGACCCTAACCCTAACCCTAACCCTAACATTAACGCTAAACCTAACCCTAAACCTAACCCTAACCCTTAACCTTACCGTAACCCTAACTCTAACACTAACCCTAACCCTAACCCTTAACCTTACCCTAACCCTAACCCTAACACTAACCCTAACCCTAACCCTAACACTTACCCTTACCCTAACCCTAACCCTAACCCTAACCCATACACTTACTGTGACTCTAACCCTAACCCTAACCCTAACCCTAACCCTTACTCTAACCCTAAACCTAACCCTAATCCTTACCCTAACCCTAACCCTAACCCTTACCCTTACCCTAACACTAACCCTAACCTTAATGCTAACCCTAACCCTAACCCTAAGCCTTACCCTAAACCTAACCCTAAACCTAAGCCTTACGCTAACCCTAACCCTAACCCTAACCCTAACCCTTTCTCTAACCATAAACTTATCCCTAACCATAATCCTAACCCTAACCCTTACCTTAACCCCCAAACCTAAACCTTACCCTAACAATAACCCTAACCCTTACCATTACTCTAACCCTAACCCTAAACTTACTGGTAACCATAACCAAACCCTAACCCTTACCCTAACCCTAACACTAACCCTTACCCTAACCCTAACCCTAACCCTAACCGTAACCCTAACCCATACCCTTATTGTAATCCTAACCCTAACCCTAAACTTAACACTTACCCTTACCCTAACCCTAACCCAACCCTAACCCTAACCCATACCCTTACTGTGACCCTAACCCTAACCCTAACCCTAACCCTAACGCTAAACCTAACCCTAAACCTAACCCTAACCCTTAACCTTACTGTAACCCTAACTCTAAAACTAACCCTAACCCTAACCCTCACCCTTAACCTTACCCTAACTCTAACCCTAACACTAACCCTAACCCTAACCCTAACACTTACCCTTACCCTAACCCTAACCCTAACCCTAACCCATACACTTACTGTGACTCTAACCCTAACCCTAACCCTAATGCTAAACCTAACCCCAAACCTAACCCTAACCCTTAACCTTACCATAACCCTAACTCTAACACTAACCCTAACCCTAACTCTAACCCTAACCCATACCCTTATATAACCCTAACCCTAACCCTAACCCTAATCCTAAGCCTAGCCCTTACCTTAACCCTAAAGCTAACCCTAAGCTTTACCCTTACCCTAACCCTAACCCTAATCTGAACATTAACCCTAAACTTAAACCTAGCCCTAACCCTCACCCTAAACCTAACCCTTACCCTTACCCTAATGCTAACCCCAATCGTAACCCTAACCCTAACCATAACCCTTACACTTACCCTAACCCTAAACCTTAACCTAACACTAAACCGGAACCCTAACCCTACCCCTAACCCTAACCGTAACCCTAACCTTATCCCTTACCCTAACCCTAACCCTAACCTTTACCCTTACCCTAACCCTAACCCTAACCTTAACCTAACCCCAACCTTACCCTACCCAAACCCTCACCCTAACCCTAACCCTAACCCTTACCCTAACCATAACGCTAAACCTAACCCTAACCCTAATCGTAATGCTTACATTTACCCTAACTCTAACTCTAACCCTTACTCTAACCCTAAACCAAACCCTAACCCTAATCCTTACCCTAACCCTAACCCTAACCCTTACTCTTACCCTAACACTAACCCTAACCTTAATGCTAACCCTAACCCTAACCCTAAGCCTTACCCTAAACCTAACCCTAAACCTAAGCCTTACGCTAACCCTAACCCTAACCCTAACCCTAACCCTTTCCCTAACCATAAACTATCCCTAACCATAATCCTAACCCTAACCCTTACCTTAACCCCCAAACCTAACCCTTACCCTAAGAATAACCATAACCCTTACAATTACTCTAACCCTAACCCTAAACTTACTGGTAACCCTAAACCAAAACCTAACCCTTACCCTAACCCTAACCCTAACACTAACCCTTACCCTAACCCTAACCCTAACCCTAACACTAACCCTAATCCTTAAACTTTCTCTAACCCTAACCATAACCCTAACCCTAACCTTAACCGTAACCCTAAGCCAAAGCCTAACGCTAACCCTTACCCTTACCCTAACCCTAACCCTAAACCTAAACCTGACCCTAATCCTAACCCTAACCCTAACCCTAACCCTAACTTTAACGCTAACCCTAAACCTAACCCTTGCCCTTACTCTAACCCAACCCTAAACCTAACCCTAACCCTAAACCTAACCCGAATCTTTGCCCTTACCCTAAACCTAACCCTTACCCTAACCATAACCTTAATGCTAACACAGCCCTAAACCTAACCCTAACCCTAACCCTTACCCTAATCCTAACGCTAACCCTAAGCCTTACACTAACCCTAACCCTAACACCTAACCCTAACGCAAAACCTAAACCTTACACTTACCCTTACCCTAACCCTAACCCTAAACCCTAACCCTAATCCTAACTGTAACTTAACCCTAACCTTAATCCTAACCCTAACTCTAACCCTAACCCTAACCCCTAACCCTAACCCTAACAGTAACCCTAACCATTACCCTTAACCTAACCCTAACCCTAAACTTAATGCTAACCCTAACCCTAAACCTAAACCTAACCCTTACTCTAAACCTAACCTTAATGCAAACCCTAACCCTAACCCTAAACCTAACCCTAACCCCTAACCCTAACCCTAACACTAACCCTAAACCTTACTCTTACCCTAAACCTAACCCTATACTTAATTCTAAACCTAACCCTAACCCCAAACCTAACCCTTACTCTAACCCTAACCCTAACCCTAAGCCTTACCCTAACCCTAACCCTAACGCTAAACCTTACGCTAACCCTTACCCTTTCCCTAACACTAAACGTAACCCTAACCCTAACCCTTACCCTTACGCTAACCCTAACCCTAACCCTAACCCTAACCTTAATCCTAACCCTAACCCTAACCCTAACACTTACCCTTACACTAACCCTAACCCTAAACCTAACCCTAACCCTAAACATAACCCTTATCCTTACACTAACCATAACCCTAAACCTATCCCTAACCCTAACCCTAACCCTAACCCCCAAAACAAACCCTTACCCTAACAATAACTCTAACCCTTACCCTTAGCCTAACCCGAACCCTAAACTTAATGCTAAACCTGAGCCTAACCCTAACCCTTACCCTAAACCTAACACAAATCCTTACCCTAACCCTAACCCTAACCCTAAAACTAACACTAACCCTTACCCTTTCCCTAAACCTAACCCTAACCCTAAACATAAAACAAACCCTAACCTTAACCCTAACCCTAAGCCTAAGTCTAACCGCAACCCTTGCCCTTACCCTAACCCTAACCCAAAACCTAAACCTAAACCTAATTGTAACCCTATCCCTAACCCTAACCTTAACCCTAACCCTAAACCTAACCCTAACCCTAAACTGAATCCTTACCCTTACACTAACCCTAACCCTAACCCTAACCCTAACACTTACCCTAAACCTAACCCTAACCCTAACAATTACCCTTAACCTAGCCCTAACCCTAACCTTAACCCCAACCCTAAACCTAAACCTAACCCTAACCCCAACCCTTATGCTTACCATAACCCTAACCCTAACCCTAACCCTTTCCCTAACCCTAACCCTAACCCTAACCCTAACCTTAACGCTAACCCTAACCCTAACCCTAACACTTACCCTAAACCTAACCCTAACCCTAACCCTTACCCATAACCTAACCCTAACCCTAACATTAACCCCAACCCTAAACCTAAACCTAAGCCTGACCACAACCCTTACACTTATCCTAACCCTAACCCTAACCCTAACCCCTTCCCTAACCCTAACCCTAACCCTAACCCTAACCTTAATGCTTACCCTAACCCTTACCCTTACCCTTAACCTAACCCTAACCCTAACCCCTAACCCCAATCCTAACCCTAACCCTTACCCTTACCCTAACCCTAACCCTAACCTAACCCTAACCCTAACCCTAACCCTAACCCTAACCCTAACCCTTACACTAATCCTAAACTTAAACCTAACCCTAACCCTAACCCTTACCCTAACCCTAACGCTTACCTTAACCATAACCCTAACCCTAACACCTAAACCTAATCCTAACCCTAAACCTTACCCTTACCCTAACCCTTACCCTAACGCTAACCCCTATCCCTAACCCTAACCCTTACTCTTATCCTAACCCTAACCCTAACCCTAACCCTAAACCTGACACTAACTCTAACCCTAACACTTACCCATACCCTAACCTTAACCCTAACCCTAAACGTAACCCTAACCCTAACCCAAA
>JANJXV010000925.1:0-80000 GCA_024803745.1 Megascapheus bottae | reverse complement strand
TCTAACCCTTAACCTTACTCTAACCCTAACTCTAACACTGACACTAACCTAACCCTAACATTTACCTTACTCTAACCCTAACCCTAACCCTAAACCTAACCTTAACCCTAACCCTAACCCTAACCCATACCCTTACTGTAACCCTAACCCCAACCCTAACCCTAACCCTAACACTTACCCTTACCCTAACCCTAACCCTTACCCTAACCCTAACCCTAACCCTAGCCCTAAACTTAACACTAAACCTAACCCTAACCATAACCATAAACCTTACACTTAACCTAACCCTAACCCTAAAACTAACCCTAACCCTAACCGTAAACCTAACCCTAACCCCTAACCCTAACCGTATCCCTAACCTTAACCCTAACGCTAACCCTAACCCTTACCCTAACCCTAACCCTAACACTAAAACTAACCCCACCCTTACCCTATCCTAACCCTCACCCTAAACCTAACCCTAAAACTTACCCTAACCATAACGCTAAACCTAACCCTAACCCTATTCCTAACCCTTACCCTTACCCTAACCCTAACCCTAAACATAATCCTAACCCTAACCCTAACCCTTAACCCTAACCCAAACACTAACAGTAACCCTAATCCTTACCCTTACCCTACCCATACCCCTAAACTTAATGCTAACCCTAACCCTAACACTAACCCTTACTCTAACCCTAACCCTAACCCTAATCCTTACCCTAACCCTAACCCTAACCCTTACCCTTAAACTAACTCTAACCCTAACCTTAATGCTAACCCTAACCCAAACCCTAACCCTAACCCTTACACTAACCCTAACACTAAGCCTTACCCTAACCCTAACCCTAAAGCTTACCCTAACCCTTACCCTTTCCCTAACCCTAATCCTCTTCCTAACCCTAACCCTAACACTAACCCTAACCCCCAAACCTAACCCTTACCCTAACAATAACCCTAACTCTTACCCTTACTCTAACCCTAACCCTAAAATTAATTCTAACCCTAAACCTAACGCTAACCCTTACCCTAACCCTAACACTAATCCTTACCCTAACCCTAACCCTAACCCTAACACTAACCCTAAACCTTAAACTTTCTCTAACACTAACCCTAACCCTAAACGTAAACATAAACCTAACCATAATTCTAACCCTAAGCCAAAGGCTAACCCTAACCCTTAACCTTACCCTAACCCTAACCCTAACCCTAAACCTAAACCTAACCCTAATCCTATCCATAACCCTAAACCTAACCCTAACTTTAACCCTAACCCTAAACCTAACCCTTACCCTTACCCTAACCCTAACCCTAAACCTAACCCTAACCCTAACCTTAACCCGAATCATTACCCTTACCCTAACCCTAACCCTAAACCTAACACTTACCCTAACCCTAACCCTAACCCTTAACCTTACCCTAACCCTAGCCCTAACCTTAAACCCAACCCTAAACCTAAACCTAACCCTAACCCTTACCCTTACCCTAAACCTAACCCTAACCCTAACCCTAACCCTTACCCTTACCCTAAACCTAACCCTAAACTTAATGCTAACCCTAACCATAACCCTTACCCTAACCCTAACCCTAACCCTAAGCCTTACACTAACCCTAACTCTAACACTAACCCTAACCCTAAACCTAAACCTTACCCTTACAATTACCCTAACCCTAACCTTAACCCCTCACCCTAATCCTAACCTTAACCCTTACCTTACCCTAACCCTAACACTAACCCTTACACTTTCATTAACCCTAAACCTAATCCTAAAACTAACCCTAACCCTTACCCTAACCCTTACCCTAACCCTAACCCTAACTCTAACCCTAACACTTACCCTTACCCTAACCCTAACCCTAAACCTAACCCTAACCCTAACCCTAACTCTAACCCCTAACCCTAACCCTTACCCTTACCCTAAACCTAACCATAACCTTAATGCTAACCCTACCCCTAACCCTAACACTAACCCTCACCCTAACACTAACCCTAACCCTAATCCTTACCCTAACCCTAACCCTTTCCCTAACCATAACCCTAACCCTAACCCTTAACCTTACCCTAAGCCTAAAACTTACACTTACCATAACCCTAACCCTAACATTAACACCAAGCCTAACCCTAACCCTAACACTCACCATAACTCTAACTCCTAACCCTAACCCTAACCCGAATTCTAACCCTATCCCTAACCCTAACCCTAACCCTAACTCTAACCCCTAACCCTAACCGTAAGCCTAACCCTAACCCTTACCCTTACCCTAACACTAACCCTAACCCTAACCCTAACATTAAACCTTACCCTTACCCTAAACCTAACCCTAACCCTTACCCTAACCCTAACTCTAACCCTAACCCTAACCCTTACACTGACCTTAACCCTAACCCTAACCCCAACCCTAACCCCTAACACTAACCCGAACCCTAACCCTTACAGTTACCCTAACCCTAACCCTAACCTTAACAATAACCCTAACAGTACCCTAACCCCAACACTTACACTTACCGTAACCCTAACCCTAAACCTAACCCTAGCCCTAACCCTAACCCTAACTCTTACCCTTACCCTAACCCTAACCCTAACCCTAACCCTTACCCTTACCCTAACCCTAACCCTAACCCTAACCCTTACCCTTAACCTAACCCTAACCCTAATTTTAATGCTAACACTAAACCTAATCCTAACCCTAACCCTTACCCTAACCCTAACCCTACACCTAACCCTTACCCTAACCATAACCCTAACACTTACCCTTACCCTAACCCTAACCGTAACCCCAAGCCTAAACCTAACTCTAACCCTAACCCTAACCCTAACACTTACCCTAAAACTAACCCTTACCCTAACCCTAAACATAACCCCAACCCTAACCCTAACACTTACACTTTCCCAAACTCTAACCCTAATCCTTACCCTAACCCTAACAATAACCCTAATCCTTACCCTAAACCTAACACTAACCCTTAACCTTTCATTAACCATAAACCTAATCCTAACCCTAACACTTACCCTTACCCTAACCCTTACCCTAACCCTAACCCTAACACTCACCCTAAAACTTACCCTTACCCTAACCCTAACCCTAAACCTAACCCTAAACCTAACCCTAACCCTAACTCTAACCCCTAACCCTAACCCTAACCCTAAACCTTACCCTTACCCTAACCCTAACCATAACCTTAATGCTAACCCTAACCCTAACCCTAACACTAACCCACACCCTAACACTAACCCTAACCCTAATCCTTACCCTAACCCTAACCCTAACCCTTACCCTAACCGTAACACTAACCCTAACTTTAACCCTAACCCTTACCCTTACCCTAAACCTAACCCTAACCCTAAACCTAACCCTAACCCTAACTGTAACCCTAAATCTTACCCTAACCCTAACAATAACCCTAATCCTTACCCTAAACCTAACACTAACCCTTACCCTTTCATTAACCATAACCCTAATCCTAACCCTAACCCTTACCCTTACCCTAACCCTTACCCTAACCCTCACACTAACCCTAACCCCAACAGTTACCCTTACCGTAACACTAACCCTAACCCTAACCCAAAACCTAACCCTTACCCTTACCCTAACCCTAACCCTAACCCTTACCCTTACCCTTACCCTAACCCTAACCCTAATCTTAATGCTAACCCTAACCCTAAACCTAACCCTTACCCTAACCCTAACCCTAACCCTAATCCTTACCCTATCCCTAACCCTAAATCTAACCCTTACCCTTTCCCTAACCAGGACCATAATCCTTAGTCTAACACTAAACCTAACCCTAATCCTTAACCTAACCCTAACCCTAACCCTAACACTTACACTTTCACTATCCCTAACCCTAACCCTAAACCTAACCATTACCCTTACCTTAACCCTTAACCTTACGCTAACCCCTTACCCTAAACCTAACCCTAACCTTAACCCTTATCATAAACCTAACCCTAACCCTAACCCAACCCTAACACTTACCCTTAACCTAACCCTAACCCTAACCCTAAACCTAACCCTAACCCTTTCCCTAAACCTAACCCTAACCCTAACCCTTACCTTTACCCTAAACCTACCCCTAAACTTAACCCAAAACCTAAACCAAACCCTAACCCTTACCCTAACCCTAACAATAAACATAACCCTAACACAAACCCTAACCCTTACCCTAAGCATAAACCTTACCCTTACCCTAACCCTAACCCTAAAATTAACCCTAACCTTAACCCTAACCCTAACACCTAAACCTAACCCTAAACCTAACCCTTACCCTTACCCTAACCCTACCCCTAACCTTAATGCTAACCCTAAATCTAACCCTAACACTAAACCGAACCTAATCCATACCCTCACCCTAACCCTAACCCTAACCCTTACCCTAACCTAACCCTAAACTTAATGCTAACCATAACCCTAACCCTAACACTAAACCTCACCCTAACACTAACCCTAACCCTAACCCTTACCCTAACCCTTACCCTTTGCCTAACCCTAACCCTAACCCTTAACTTAACCCTAACCCTAAACCTAAACCTAGACCTTACCCTTACTCTAACCCTAACTAACCCTAACCCCTAACCCTAACCCTAACCCTAACTCTAACCCTAATCCTTACCCTCACCCTAACCCTCACCCTAACACTTACCCTTACCCTACCCTAATCCTAATCTTAATGCTAACCCTAACCCTAACCCTAACCCTAAACCGTACCCTAACCCTAACCCTAACCCTAAAACTTACCCTAACCCTAACCCTAAAACTAAACCTAAACCTAACCCTAACCCTAACCCTAACCCTCACCCGTACCCTTACCCTTACCCTAACCCTATCCCTAATCTTAATGCTAACCCTAACCCTAACCCTAAACCTAACCCTTACCCTAACCCTAACCCTAACCCTAATCCTTACCCTAACGCTAACCCTAAATCTAACCCTTACCCTTTCCCTAACCAGGACCCTAATCCTTAGTCTAACCCTAAACCTAACCCTAATCCTTAACCAAACCCTAACCCTAACCCTAACCCTTACACTTTCAGTATCCCTAACCCTAACCCTAAACCTAACCATTACCCTTATCTTAACCCTTAACCTAACCCTAACCCTAACTCTAAACCTAAACCTAACCCTAACCCTTACCCCTAACCTAACCCTAACCCTAACGCTAAACCTAAACTTAACCCTAACCCTTACCCTTACCCTAACCCTAACCGTAAACATGACCCTAACTCTAAACCTAACCCTAAACCTAACCCTAACTTTTACCCTTACCCTAACCATAAGCCTAACCCTAACCCTACCCTAACCCTAACCCTAACGGTAACCCTAACCCTAACCCTAAACCTTACCCTAACCCTAAACCTAACCCTAATCCTTACCCTCACCCTCACCCTAATCCTAACCCTTACCCTTACCCTACACTAACCCTAAACTTAACGCTAACCCTAACTCGAACACTAACCCTAAACCTTACCCTAACCCTAACCCTAACCCTAACCCTCAACCTTTCCCTAACCCTAACCCTAAACATAACCTTAACAGTAACCTTAATCCGAACCCTAACCCTTACACTTACCCTAATCCTAACCCTAACCCTAACCAACACCCTTACCCTTACCCTAACCCTAACCCTAAACCCAACCCTAATCCTAACCCTAACCCCCAACCCCTAACACTAAACCGAACCCTAACCCTTACTCTTACCCTAACCCTAACCATAAACCTAACCGTAACACTAACACTGCCCTTACTCTAACCCTAACCCTAACCCTAACTATAACCCTTACCCTAACCCCTAACCCAAAACCTAACCCTAATCCTAACCCTTACCCTTACCCTAATCCTACCCCTAACCTTAATGCTAAACCTAAACCTAAACCTAACCCTTACCCTAAACTTAAACCTAACCCTAATCCTTAGCCTAACCCTAACCCTAACCATAACCCTAAAACTTACCCTTACCCTAAACCTAACCCTAACCCTTACCCTAACTCTAACCTAACCCTAACCCTAACCCTCACCTTAACCCTAAACTTAACCCTAACCCTTACCCTAACCCTAACCTAACCCTAACCCTAACCCTCACCCTTACCCTTACCCTAACCCTAACCCTAAACCCAACCCTAATCCTAATCCTAACCCTAACCCCTAACCTTAACCCTAACCCTAACTCTAACCCTTACCCTTATCCTAAAGCCAACCCTAACCCTAACCCTAACACTTACCATTACCCTTACTGTAACATTAACCCTAACCCTTACCCTAGCCCTAACCCTAACCCTAATCCTAACCCTAACCGTAACTATAAACCTAACCCTAACCCTAACCCTAACGCTAACCCTTAGCCTAACCCTAACCCTAACCCTTACCCTAACCCCTAACCCTAACCCTAACCCTAACCATAACCATAACCCTTACCCTTACCCGAACCCTAACCCTAAATGTAACCCTAATCCTAACGGTAAACCTAACCATAACCCTTACCCTATCCCTTACCCTAACCCTAACATTTTCCCTAACACTAACCCGAACACTGACCCTAACCCTAAACCTAAACCTAACCCTAACCCTAACCCTAACCGAAACCCTTACCCTTACCCTTACCCTAACCCTAACCCTAAAACTAAACCTAACGCTAACCCTAACCCTAACACCTTACCCTAAACCTAACCCTAACAGTAACCCTAACCCTTACCCTTATCATAATCCTAACCCTAACCATAACCCAACCCTTACACTTACCCTTACCTAACCCTAATCCTAACCCTAACCCTAACCCTAATCCTTACCCTAACCCTAACCCTAACCCTTAACCCTAACCGTAACACTAACCCTAACCTTTACACTTACCCTAACCCTAACACTTAACCTTACCCTGACCATAACCCTAACCTTAACTCCAAGCCTAAACCTAAACCTAAACCTAACACTAACCCTAACTCTAACCTCTAACCCTAACCCTAACCCTAACCTTAATGCTCACCCTAACCCTAACCCTAACCCTAACACTTACCCTAACACTAAACCTAACCCTAATCCTTACCCTAACCCTAACCCTAACTCTAAACCTTACCCTAACCCTAACACTAACCACAACCCTTACTCTTACCCTAACCCTAACCCTTACCCTAACCCTAACCCTAACCCGAAACCTAACCCTATCCCCAACCCTAACCCTAACCCTAACCCTAACACTAACACTACCCTTACCCTAACCCTAACCCTAACCCTAACCCTTACTCTAACCCTAACCCTAACCCTTACCCTAACCCCTAACCCAAAACCTAACCCTAAACCTAAAGCTTACTCTTACACTTAACCTAACCCTTACTCTAACCCTAATCCTAACCCTAAACCTAACCCTAACCCTTACCCTAACCCTCACCCTAACCCTTACCCTAACCCTGACCCTTTTCCTAACCCTAACCCGAACACTAAGCCTAACCCTAAAACTAAACCTAACCCTAACCCTAACCCTAACCGTAACCCTTAACCTAAACTTAACCTAACGCTAACCCTTACGCTAACCCCTTACCCTAAACCTAACCCTAAACTTAACCCTTATCATAAACCTAACCCTAACCCTAACCCAACCCTAACACTTACCCTTAACCTAACCCTAACCCTAAACCTAACCCTAACCCTTTCCCTAACCCTAACCCTAACCCTAACGCTTACCCTTACCCTAAACCTACCCCTAAACTTAACCCAAAACCTAAACCAAACCCTAACCCTTACCCTAACCCTAACCCTAAACCTAACCCTAACACAAACCCTAACCCTTACCCTAAGCCTAAACCTTACCCTTACCCTAAACCTAACCCTAACCTTAACCCTAACCTTAACCCTAACCCTAAAGCCTAAACCTAACCCTAAACCTAACCCTTACCCTTACCCTAACCCTACCCCTAACCTTAATGCTAACCCTAAATCTAACCCTAACACTAAACCTAAACCTAATCCATACCCTAACCCTAACCCTAACCCTAACCCTAACCCTTACCCTAACCTAACCCTAAACTTAATGCTAACCCTAACCCTAACCCTAACACTAAACCTCACCCTAACACTAACCCTAACCCTAACCCTTACCCTAACCCTTACCCTTTGCCTAACCCTAACCCTTACCCTTAACTTAACCCTAACCCTAAACCTAAACCTAGACCTTACCCTTACTCTAACCCTAACTAACCCTAACCCCTAACCCTAACCCTAACCCTAACTCTAACCCTAATCCTTACCCTCACCCTAACACTTACCCTTACCCTACCCTAACCCTAAACTTAATGCTAACCCAAACCCTAACCCTAACCCTAAACTGTACCCTAACCCTAACCCTAACCCTAAAACTTACCCTAACCCTAACCCTAAAACTAAACCTAAACCTAACCCTAACCCTAACCCTAACCCTCACCCTTACCCTTACCCTAACCCTAACCCTAAACCCAACCCTAATCCTAACCCTAACCCTAACCCCTAACCTTAACCCTAACCCTAACGCTAACCCTTACCCTAATCCTAAAGCCAACCCTAACCCTAACCCTAACACTTACCATTACCCTAACTGTAACATTAACCCTAACCCTTACCCTAGCCCTAAACCTAACCCTAACCCTAACCCTAACCATAACCCTAACCCTAACCCTAACCCTAACCCTAACCATAACCATAACCCTAACCCTAACCCTAACCCTAAATCTTAACCTTACCCTAACCCTAACACTAACCCTAACCCCTAACCCTAACCCGAACCCTAAACCTTAGACTTACCCTAACCCTAATCTTAATGCTAACCCTAACCCTAACCCTAAACCTTACCCTAACCCTAATCCTCATCCTAACCCTTACCCTAAACCTAACACTTACCCTTTCCCTAACCCTAAACCTAATCCTTAGCCTAACCCTAACCCTAACCCTAATCCTTACCCTAACCCCAACGATAACCCTAATCATTACCCTAACCCTAACCCTTACCCTAACCCTAACTCTAAACCTAAACATAAACCTAACCCTTACTCCTACCCTAACCCTAACCCTAACCTTAACCCTAATCCTTACCCTTACCCTAACCCTAACCCTAACCGTTACCCTAACCCTAACTCTAAACCTAACCCTAACCCTAAGCCTAACCCTAAACCTTACCCTAAACCTAACCCTAACACTTAACCTTACCGTAACTCTAACCCTAAACCTAACCCTAACCCTAACCCTAACCCTTATCCTTACCCTAACCCTAACCCAAACCCTAACATTTACCCTTAGCCAAACCCTAACCCTAAACCTAACCCCTAACCCTAAACTTAAGCCTAACTCTAACTCTAACCCTTACCCTTACCCTTACCCTAACCCGAAACCTAAACCTAACACTAACCCTAACCCTTACCCTTACCCTAACCCTAACCCTAAACCTAACCCTAACCCTTACCCCTAACCTAATCATAACCCTAACCCTAACCTTAACCCTGACCCTAACCCTAAACCCAAACCTAACCCTAACCCTATCCCTAACCCTAACCATAACCCCTAAACCTAATGCTAACCCTAACCCTTACCCTTACCATAAAACTAACCCTAACCCTTACCCTAACCCTCACCTAACCCTAACACTAACCCTCACCTTAATCCCAACCCTAACACTAACCCTAACCCTAACACTTACCCTAACCCTAAACTAACCCTAACCCTAACCCTTACCCTTACCTTAACTCTAACCCTAAACCTAACCCTAGACCTTACCCTTACCATAACCCTAACCGTACACCTAACTCTAAACCTTATCCTCACCCCACACCTATCCCTAACCCTTACCCTAACCCTAACCCTAACCCTAATCCTTACCCTAAACCTAACCCTAACCCTAACCCTCACCTTAACCCAACTCTAACCCTAACCCTAACCCTAACCCTAAACCTAACCCCAAACCGTAACCCTAACCCTAACCCTTACCCTTACCTTAACCCTAAAACTTACCCTTACCCTAACCATAACCCTAATCTTAACCCTAAGCCTAACCCTAACAATAACCCTAACACTAACCCTAATTCTAACCCCTAACCCTAACCCTAACATTAATGCTCAACTTAACCCTAACCCTAACCCTAACACTAAACCTAACCCTAATCCTTGCCCTAACCCTAACCCTAACCCTAACCCTAATCCTTACCCTAACCCTAATACTAACCACAACCCTTACCCTTACCCTTACACTAACCCTAACCGTTACCCTAACCCTTACCCTACCCCTAACCTGAAACCTAACCCTATCCCTTACCCTAACCCTAACCCTAAATCTAACCCCTAACACTAACCGTAAACCTATCCCTAATCTTTACCCTTACCCTAACGCTAACCCTAACCCTAACCCTAACCTTAAAACTTACCCTTACCCTAAACCTAACCCTAACTCTAACCCTAACCTTAACCCTAACCCTTACACTTACCTTAACCCTAACCCTAACCCTAACAATAATCCTAACCCTAAACCTTACCCTTACCATTACAATAACCCTGACCCTAACCCTAAAACCTAACCCTAACCCGAACCCTAACCCTTACACTTACTCTAACCCTAAACCTAACCTTAACACTAACCCTAACCCTAACCCTAACCCTAACTCTGAACCTAAACCTAAACCTAACCCTTACCCGTACTCTAATCCTAACCCTAAACCTAACCCGAACCTTAACCCTAACCCTTACCCTTACCCTAACCCTAACCATAAACATGACCCTAACCCTACCCTAACCCAAACCCTTACCCTTACCCAAAACCTAACCCTAACCCTAACCCTAACCCTAACTCTAAACCTAACCCTAACCCTAAACCTAACCCTAACCCTTACCCTTAGTCTTACCCTAACCCTAACCCTAACACTTAACCTTACACTAACCCTAACCCTAAACCTAACCCTAAACCTAACCCTAACCCTTATCCTTACCCTAACCCTAACCCAAACTCTAACACTTACCCTTAGCCTAACCCTAAACCTAAACCTAACCCCTAACCCTAAACTTAACCCTAACCCATACCCTTACCCTAACCCTAACCGTAACCTTAACCCCAACCCTAAACCTAACCCTAACCATTACCCTTACCCTAACCCTAACCCTAAACCTAACCCTAACCCTAAACCTTACCCTAACCCTAACCCTTACCCTAAATCTAATGCTAACCCTAACCCTAACCGTAAACTTAACCCTACCCCTTACCCTTACCCTAACCTTAACCCTAACCCTAACCCTAAAACTAACCCTAACCCTAACCCTAAACCTTACCCTTACCCTAACCCCAAACCTAAACCTAACTCTAACCTTAACCCTAACCCTTACTTTAACCCTAACCCTAATCCTAACCCTAACCCTTACCCCTACCCTAACCATAACCCTACCCCTAACCTTAACCCTATCCCTAACCCTATCCCTAGCTCTAACCCTAACCCTACCCTAAACCTTAACCTTACACTAAGCCTAACCCTAACACTAACCCCTAACCCTAACCTGAACCCTAACCCTTACACTTACCCTAACCCTAACACTAACCTTAACACTAACTCTAACACTAACCCTAACCCCAATACTTACCCTTACCGTAACCCTAACCCTAAACCTAACCCGAAACCTAACCCTAACCTTACCCTTAACCTAACCCTAACCCTAGCACTAACCCTAACCCTTACCCTAACCCTAACCCTAATCCTCATCCTAACCCTAACCCTAAACCTAAACCTTACCCTTTCCCTAACCATAACCCTAACCCTTATCCTAACCCTAACCCTAACCCTATTCCTTACCCTGTCATTAACCCTAAACCTAACCCTAACTCTAACCATTACCCTTACCCTAAACCTTACCCTAACCCTAACTCTAAACCTAAACCTAACCCTAACCCTTACCCCTACCCTAAACCTAACCATAACCCTAACGCTAACCTTAACCCTAACCCTTACTCTTATCCTAACCCTAACCCTAAACATGACCCTAACCCTAACCCTAACCCAAACCCTTACCCTTACCCTAACACTAACGTTATACCTAACCCTAACCCTAACTCTAAATCTAACCCTAACACTGAGCCTAACCCTAACCCTTACCCTTAGTCTTACCCTAAACCTAACCCTAACACTAACACTTAACCTTACCCTAACCCTAACCCTAAATCTAACCCTAACCCTAACTCTAACCCTAACCCTTATCCTTACCCTAACCCTAATCCTAACCCTAACACTTACCCTTATCCTAACCCTAACCCTAAACCTAACCCCTAACCCTAAACTCAACCCTAACCCTAACTCTAAACCATAACCCTAATGCTAACCCTAACCCTAACCCTAACCCTTACACTTACCCTTACCCTAACCCTAACCCTAACCCTAACCCTAAACTTAACCCTCACCCTAACCCTAACCCTAAACCATACCCATACCCTAACCCTAACCCTAAAGCTAACCCTAACCCTAACCCTAATCCTAACCCTAACACCTAACACTAACCCTAACCCTAACCCTTACCCTTACCCTAACCGTAACCCTAAACCTAACGCTAAACCTAACCCTAACCCTTACCCCTACACCTAAACCTAACCCTAACCCTAACCCTAACCCTAACCCTAAACCTAAACCTAACCCTACCGTAACCCTTACCCTCACCCTTACCCTAACCCTAACCCTAACACTAACCCTAACACTTACCCTCAATCTAACCCTAACCCAAACCATAACCCTAACCCCTGACACTAACCCTAAACCTAACCCTAACACTAACCCTTACCCTTAACCTAATCCTAAACCTAACCCTAACCCTCACACTAACCCTAACCTTTACCCTAACCCTAAACCTAACACTAACCCCTAACCCTAACCCTAATCCTAACGATCACCCTAACTGTTACCCTAACACTAACCCTTACCCTAACCCTAACCCTAACCTTAACCCCAAGCCTAACCCTAACCCTAACCCTAACACTAACCTTTACTCTAACCCCTAACCCTAACCCTAACCCTAAACTTAATGATCACGCTAACCTTAACCCTAACACTTACCTAACACTAACCCTAAACCTAATCCTTACCATAACCCTAACCGTAACACTAACCCTAACCCTAACCCTTACCCTTACCATAACACTAACCCTAACCCTAACCTAACCTTAAACCTTACCCTTACCCTAAACCTAACCCTAACCCTTACCCTAACCTTAACTCTAACACTAACCCTAAATGTTACACTTACCTTAACCCTAACCCTAACCCTAACTCTAACCGTAAACCTTACCCTTACCCTAACCCTAACCCTAACCCTAACCCTTACCCTAACCCTAACCCTAACCCTAATCCTTACCCTAACCATAACCCTAACCCTAACCTTAACCCTAACCCTTACCCTTACCCTAACCCTAACCCTAAACCTAACCCTAACCCTAACTCTAACCCTAAACCTTACCCTAACCCTCACCCTAACCCTAACCCTAAACCTTACCCTAACCCTAACCCTATCCCTAACCCTTACACTAACCCTAACCCTAAACATTACCCTAACCCTAACCCTAACCCTTACCCTTACCCTAACCCTAACCGTAACCCCAAGCCTAAACCTAACTCTAACCCTAACCCTAACTCTTACCCTAAAACTAACCCTTACCCTAACCCTAAACATAACCCTAACCCTAAACCTAACACTTACCCTTTCCCAAACCCTAACCCTAATCCTTACCCTAACCCTAACAATAACCCTAATCCTTACCCTAAACCTAAAACTAACCCTTACCCTTTCATTAACCCTAACCCTAATCCTAACCCTAACCCTTACCCTTACCCTAACCCTTACCCTAACCCTAACCCTAACACTCACCCTAACACTTACCCTTACCCTAAACCTAACCCTAAACCTAACCCTAACCCTAACCCTAACTCTAACCCCTAACCCTAACCCTAACCCTAAACCTTACCCTTACCCTAACCCTAACCATAACCTTAATGCTAACCCTAACCCAAACCCTAACACTACCCCTCACCCTAACACTAACCCTAACCCTAATCCTTACCCTAACCCTAACCCTAACCCTTACGCTAACATTAACACTAACCCTAACTTTAACCCTAACCCTTACCCTTACCCTAACCCTAAACCTAACCCTAAACCTAACCCTAACCCTAACTGTAACCCTAAACCTTACCCTAACACTAACCCTAACACTAAACCTAATCCTTACCCTAACCCTAACCCTATCCCTAACCCTAACACACATACCCTAACCCTAACCCTAACCTTAACACCAAGCCTAACCCTAACCCTAACACTAACCCTAACCCTAACTCTAACCCCTAACCCTAACCCTAACCCTAACCATAATGCTCACCCTAACCCTAACTCTAACACTTAACCTAACACTAACCCTAACCCTAATCCTTACCTTAAACCTAACCCTAACCCTTCCCCTAACCCTAACACTAACCACAACACTTACCCTTACCCTAACACTAAACCTTACCCTAACCCTAACCCCAACCCTAACCCGAAACCTAACCCTATCCCTACCCCTAACCCTAACGCTAACTCTAACCCATAACCCTAACCGTAACCCTAATCCTAACCCTTACCCTTACCCTAATCCTAACCCTAACGCTAACCCCTAGCTTTACCCTAACCCTAACCCTAATGTTAATGCTAACCCTAAACCTAACCCTAACCCTAACCCTTACCCTAACCCTAACCCTAAACCTTACCCTAACCCTAACCCTAACCCTAACCCTAAACCTTACCCTAACCCTAACCCTATCCCTAACCCTTACACTAACCCTAACCCTAAACATTACCCTAACCCTAACCCTAACCCTTACCCTTACCCTAACCCTAACCTTAACCCCAAGCCTAAACCTAACTCTAACCCTTTCCCTTTCCCTAACCCTAACCATAAACCTAAAGATAAACCTAACCCTTACCCTAAACCTAACCCTTACCCTAACCCTAACCATAACCCTAAACCTAACCATAAACCTAAGCCTTACCCTTTCCCAAACCCTAACCCTAATCCTTACCCTAACCCTAACAATAAACCTAATCCTTACCCTAACCCTAACACTAACCCTTACCCTTTCATTAACCCTAACCCTAATCCTAACACTAACCCCTACACTTACCCTAACCCTTACCCTAAGCCTAAGCCTAACCCTAACCCTAACACTTACCCTTACCCTAACCCTAACCCTAACCCTAAACCTAACCCTAACGCTAACCCTAACTCTAACCCCTAACCCTAACCCTATCTCTAACCCTAAACCTTACCCTAACCCTAACCCTAACCCTAAACCTTACCCTAACCCTAACCCTATCCCTAACCCTTACACTAACCCTAACCCTAAACATTACCCTAACCCTAACCCTAACCCTAACCCTTACTCTTACCCTAATCCTAACCTTAACCCCAAGCCTAAACCTAACTCTAACCCTAACCCTAACCCTAACCCTTACCCTAAACCTAACCCTTACCATAACCCTAAACATAACCCTAACCCTAACCCTAACCCTAACACTTACCCTTTCCCAAACCCTAACCCTAATCCTTACCCTAACCCTAACAATAACCCTAATCCTTACCCTAAACCTAACACTAATCCTTACCCTTTTATTAACCCTAACCTAATCCTAACCCTAACCCTTACCCTTATCCTAACCCTTACCCTAACCCTAACCCTAACACTCACCCTAACACTTAACCTTACCCTAACCCTAACCCTAAACCTAACCCTAAACCTAACCCTAACCCTAACCCTAACCCTAACTCTAACCCCTAAACCTAACCCTAACCCTATCCCTTACCCTTAACCTAACGCTAACCATAACCTTAATGCTAAACCTAACCCTAAACCTTACCCGTAACCTAACGCTAACCATAACCTTAATGCTAAACCTAACCCTAACCCTAACACTAACCCTCACCCTAACACTAACCCTAACCCTAATCCTTACCCTATCCCTAACCCTAACCCTAACCCTTACCCTAACCGTAACCCTAACCCTAACCCTTAACCTTACCCTAAGCCTAACACTTACACTTATCCTAACCCTAACCCTAAACTTAACAACAAGCCTAACCCTAACCCTAACACTAACCCTAACTCTAACTCCTAACCCTAACCCTAACCCTAACCTTAATGCTCACCCTAACCCTAACCCTAACACTTAACCTAACACTAACCCAATCACTAACCCTTACACTAACCCTAACCCTAAACCTTACCCTAACCCTAACCCTAACCCTTACCCTTACCCTAACCCTAACCTTAACCCCAAGCCTAAATCTAACTCTAACCCTTACCCTTACCCTAACCCTAACCATAAACCTAACCCTAACCCTAACCCTTACACTAAACCTAACCCTTACCCTAACCCTAACCATAACCCTAAACCTAACCCTAACCCTAACCTTAATCCTCACCCTAACCCTAACCCTAACACTTAACCTAACACTAACCCTAACCCTAATCCTTACCCTAACACTAACCCTAACCCTTCTCCTAACCCTAACACTAACCACAACACTTACCCTTACCCTAACACTAACCCTCAACCTAACCCTAACCCTAAACCTAACCCGAAACCTAACCCTATCCCTACCCCTAACCCTAACCCTAACTGTAACCACTAACCCTAACCGTAACCCTAACCCTAACCCTTACCCTTACCCTAATCCTAACCCTAACCCTAACCCTTACCCTTACCCTAACCCTAAACCTAATCTTAATGCTAACCCTAAACCTAACCCTAACCCTAACCCTTACCCTCACCCTAACCCTAATCCTTACCCTAACCATAACACTAAACCTAACCTTAACCTTAACCCTTACCCTTACCCTAACCCTAACCCTAAAACTAACCCTAACTGTAACCCTAAACCTTACCCTAACCCTAACCCTAACACTAAACCTAATCCTTACCCTAACCCTAACCCTATCCCTAACCCTTACACTAACCCTAACCCTAAACCTTACCCTAACCCTAACCCTAACCCTAACCGTTACCCTTACCCTAACCCTAACCTTAACCCGAAGCCTAAACCTAACTCTAACCCTTACCCTTACCCTAACCCTAACCATAAACCTAACCCTTACCCTAAACCTAACCCTTTCCCTAACCCTAACCCTAACCCTAAACCTAACCCTAACCCTAACCCTTACCCTTTCCCAAACCCTAACCCTAATCCTTACCCTAACCCTAACAATAACCCTAATCCTTACCCTAACACTAACACTAACCCTTACCCTTTCATTAACCCTAAACCTAATCCTAACACTAACCCTTACCCTTACCCTAACCCTTACCCTAACCCTAAGCCTAACCCTAACTCTAACACTTACCCTTACCCTAACCCTAACCCTAACCCTAAACCTAACCCTAACCCTAACCCTAACCCTAACTCTAACCCCTAACCCTAACCCTAACCCTAACCCTTACCCTTACCATAACTCTAACCATAACCTTAATGCTAACCCTACCCCTAACCCTAACACTAACCCTCACCCTAACCCTAACCCTAACCCTTAACCTTACCCTAAGCCTAACACTTACACTTACCCTAACCCTAACCCTAACATTAACACCAAGACTAACCCTAACCCTAACAATCACCATAACTCTAACTCCTAACCCTAACCCTAACCCGAATTCTAACCCTATCCCTAACCCTAACCCTAACCCTAACTCTAACCCCTAACCCTAACCGTAAGCGTAACCCTAACCCTTACCCTTACCCTAACACTAACCCTAACCCTAACCCTAACATTAAACCTTACACTTACCCTAAACCTAACCCTAACCCTTAGCCTAACCCTAACTCTAACCCTAACCCTAACCCTTACACTGACCTTAACCCTAACCCTAACCCTACCCCTAACCCCTAACAATAACCCGAACCTAACCCTTACAGTTACCCTAACCCTAACTCTAACCTTAACACTAACCCTAACAGTACCCTAACCCCAACACTTACACTTACCGTAACCCTAACCCTAAACCTAACCCTAGCCCTAACCCTAACCCTAACCCTTACCCTTACCCTAACCCTAACCCTAACCCTAACCCTTACCCTTACCCTAACCCTAACCCTAATCTTAATGCGAACCCTAACGCTAACGCTAACCATAACCCTTACCCTAACCCTAACCCCAACCCTAATCTTAAACCTAACCCTTACCCTTGCCCTCACCCTAACCCTAAACCTAACCCTAACCATAACCCTAACCCTAACTCTAAACCAAACCCTAACCCTAAGCCTAACCCTAACCCTTACCCTTAGTCTTACCCTAACCCTAAACCTAACCCTTATCCTTACCTTAACCCTAAATCTAAACCTAATCCTAACCCTAACCCTTATCCTTACCCTAACACTAACCATAACCCTTACACTTACCCTTAGCCTAACCCTAAACCTAAACCTAACCCTAACCTAACCCTAACCCTAACCCTCACCTTAAAACTAACCTTAACCCTAACCCTTACCCTAACCCTTACCCTTACCTTAACCCTAACCCTAACCCTAAACCTTAGCCTTACCCTAAACCTAATTCTAACCCTTACCCTAACCCTAACCTAAACCTTACCCTAACCCTAACCCTAACGCTAACCCTAACCCTAATCCTAACCCTAACGCCTAAGCCTAAACCTAACCGTAACCCTAACCCTCACCCTTACCCTAACCCTACCCCTAACCTTAATGCTAACCCTAAATCTAACCCTAACCCTTACCCTAACCCTAAACCTAACCCTAATCCTTACCCTCACCCTAACCCTACCCCTAACACTAACCCTTACCCTAATCCTTACCCTTTCCCTAACCCTAACCCGAACCGTAACCTTAACCCTAATCCTAACCCTAACACTAACCCTAACCCTAACCCTCACCCTTACCCTCACACTTACCCTAACCCTAACCCTAACCCTTACCCTTACCCTAACCCTAACCCTAACCCTAAACCTAACACTTACCATTACCCTAACTCTAACCCTAACACTAACCCTTACCCTAACCCTAACCCTAACCCCTAACCATAACCCTAAACCTAACCCTTACACTTACCATAACCCTAACCCTAAACCCAACCCAAATCCTAACCTAACCCTAACCCCAACCCTTACCCCAATCCTTACCCTAACCCTAACCCTAACCCTTACCCTTACCCTTACCCTAACCCTAACACTTATCATTACCCTAACTCTAACCCTAACCCTAACCCTTACCCTAACCCTAACCCTAACCCCTAACCATAACCCTAACCCTAACCCTAACCCTTACTCTTACCCTAACCCTAACCATAACCCTAACCCTAACACTAACACTACCCCTACCCTAACCCTAACCCTAAGTCTAACTTTGACCCTAACCCTAACCCTAAACCTTACCCTAACCCCTAACCCAATACCTAACCCTAACCCTTACCCTTACCCTAACCTTAACCCCAAGCCTAACCCTATACCTAACCCTAACTCTAACACTAACTCTAACCCCTAACCCTAACCCTAACCCTTACCCTAAACCTAACCCTACCCCTAACCTTAATGCTCACCCTATCCCTAACCCTAACACTTACCCTAACACTAACCCTAAGCCTAATCCTTACCCTAACCCTAACCCTAACCCTTACCCTAACCCCAACACTAACCACAACACTTACCCATACCCTAACCCTAACCCTTACCCATACCCTCACCCTACCCGTAACCCGAAACCTAACCCTATCCCTAAGCCTAACCCTAACCCTAACTCTAACCCCTAACCCTAACCTTAACCTTAACCCTACCCCTTACCATTAGCCTAACCCTAACCCTAACCCTAACCCTAACTTTAAAACTTACCCTTACCCTAAACCTAACCCTAACTCTAACCCTAACCGTAACCCTAACCTTTACACTTACCTTAAACCTAACCCTAACCCTAAACCTAAACCTTACCCTTACCCTACCCCTTACCCTGACCCTAACCCTAACCCCTAACCCTAAGCCGAACCCTAACCCTTACACTTACCCTAACCCTAACCCTACCTTAACACTAACCCTAACACTAACCCTAACCCCAACGCTTACACTTATCGTAACCCTAACCCTAACCCTAACCCTAACCCTTACACTTACCCTAACCCTAACCCTAACCCTAACCCTTACCCTTACCCTAACCCTAACCCTAATCTTAATGCTAACCCTAACCCTAACCCTAACCCTAAACCTTACCCTAACCCTAACGCTAACCCTAATCCTTACCCTAACCCTAACCCTAAACCTAACCCTTACCCCTTCCCTAACCCAAACCCTAATCCTTAGCCTAACCCTAACCCTAAACCTAATCCTTACCCTAACCCTAACCCTAACCCTAACCCTTACACTTTCACTAACCCTAACCCTAACCCTAACCCTAACCATTACCCTTAACTTAACCCTTACCCAAACCATAACTCTAAACCTAAACCTAACCCTAACCCTTACTCCTACCCTAATCCTAACCCTAACCCTAACCCTAACCTTAACCCTAACCCTTACCCTTACCCTAACCCTAATCCTAAACATGACCTTAACCCTAACTCTAAACCAAAACCTTACCCTTACCCTAACCCTAACCCTAAACCTAACCCTAACCCTAACTCTAAACCTAACCCTAACCCTAAGCCTAACCCTAAACCTTACCATAACCCTAACCCTAACCCTAATCCTAACCCTAACCCTAACCCTAACCCTAACTCTAACCCTAACACTTAACCTTACCCTAACCCTAACAATAAACCTAACCCTAACCCTAACCCTTACCCTTACCCTAACCCTAACCGTAACCCCAACACTTAAACTTAGACTAACCCCAACCCTGAACCTAACACCTAACCCTAAACTTAACCCCAACCCCAACTCTAACCCTTACCCTTACCCTAACCCTAAACCTAACCCTTACCCTAACCCTAACACTAACCCTTACCCTAACCCTAACGCTAACCCTAACTACTAATCCTAACCCTAACCCTAACAGTAACACTTACTCTTACCCTAACCCTAACCCTAACCTTAACCCCAACCCTAAAGCAAACCCTAACACTAACCATAACACTTACCCTAACAATAACCCTTACACTAACCCTAATGCTAACCCTAACACTAACCCTAACCTTAACCCTACCCCTTACCATTACCCTAACCCTAACCCTAAAACGAACCCTAAACCTAAACCTAACACTTACCCTTACCCCAAACACAAACCTAACCCTAACACTGACACTAACCCTTACCCTTACCCTAACCCTAACCCTAAATCTAACCCTAACCCTTACCCCTACCCTAATCATAACACTAACCCTAACCTTAACCCTAACCCTAACCCTAAACCCAAACCTAACCATAACGCTATCCGTAACCCTAACACAAACCCCTAACACTAATGCTAACCCTAACCCTTACCCTTACCCTAAACCTAACCCTAAACCTTACCCTAACCCTAACCTAAACCTAACCCTAACCCTCACCTTACCCCTAACCCTAACCCTAACCGTAACATTACCCTAACCCTAAACTAACCCTAACCCTAACCCTTACCCTTACCTTAACTCTAACCCTAAACCTAACTCTAGACCTTACCCTTACGCTAACCCTAACCTTACCCCAAACTCTAAAAATTATCCTTACCCTAAACCTATCCCTAACCCTTACCCTAACCCTAACCTAACACTTACCCTAACCCTAAACCTAACCCTAACCCTTACCCTAAACCTAACCCTAACCCTCACCTTAACCCTAACTCTAACCCTAACCCTAACCCTAAACCTAACCCCAAACCTAACCCTTACCCTAACCCTAACCCTAACCCTAAACCTAACCCTAACCCTAACCCTAACTCTAACACTTAACCCAAACCCTAACCCTAACCCTTACCCTGACCCTAACCCTAACCATAACCTTAATGCTAACCCTAACCCTAACCCTAACACTAACACTTACCCTAACACTAACCCTAAACCTAATCCTAACCCTCACCCAACCCTAACACTACCCTTAACCTATCCGTAACCCAAACCCTAACCCTTACCCTTACCCTAACCCTAAAACTTACCCTTACCCTAACCATAACCCTAACCTTAACCCCAAGCCTAACCCTAACACTAACCGTAACACTAACCCTAATTCTAACCCCTAACCCTAACCCTAACCCTAACCTTAATGCTCACCCTAAACCTAACCCTAACCCTAACAATAACCCTAAACCTAATCCTTACCCTAACCCTAACCCTAACCCTAACCCTTACCCTAACCCTAACCCTAACCACAACCCTTACCCTTACCCTAAACCTAACCCTTACCCTAAACCTAAACCTACCCCTAACCCGAAACCTAATCCAATCCCTAACCCTAACCCTAACTCTAACCCCTAACCCTAACCGTAACCCTAACCCTAACCTTTACCCTAACCCTAACCCTAACCCTAACCCTAACCCTAACCCTAACCCTTACCCTAAACCTAACCCTAACTCTAACCCTATTCTTAACCCTAAACCTTACACTTACCTTAACCCTAACCCTAACACTAACCCTAACCCGAAACCTTACCCTTAGCATAACAATAACCCTGACCTAACCCTAAACCCTAACCCTAACCCTAACCCTTACACTACCCTAACCCTAACCCTAATCTTAACACTAACCCTAACCCTAACCCTAACCCTAACTCTGAACCTAAACCTAACCCTAACCCTTACCTCTACTCTAATCCTAACCCTAACCCTAACCCTAACCTTAACCCTAACCCTTACCCTTACCCTAACCCTAACCCTAAACATGACCCTAACCCTAACCCTAACCCAAACCCTTACCCTTAACCTAACCCTAACCCTAAAACTAACCCTAACCCTAACTCTAAACCTAACCCTAACCCTAAGCCTAACCCTAAACCTTACCCTAAACCTAACCCTATCACTTAACCTTACCCTAACCCTAACCCTAAACCTAACCCTAACCCTAACCCTAACCCTAACCCTTATCCTTACACTAACCCTAAACCAAACCCTAACACTTACCCTTAGCCTAACCCTAACCCTAAACCTAACACCTAACCCTAAACTTAACCCTAACTCTAACTCTAACCCTTACCCTTACCCTTACCCTAACCCCAAACCTAAACCTAACACTAAACCTAACCCTTACCCTTACCCTAACCCTAACCCTAAACCTAACCCTAACCCTTACCCCTAACCTAATCATAACCCTAACCCTAACCTTAACCCTAACCCTAACCCTAACCCTAAACCCAAACCTAACCCTAACACTATCCCTAACCATAACCCTAACCCCTAACCCTAAGGCTAACCATAACCCTTACCCTTACCCTAAAACTAACCCTAACCCTTACCCTAACCCTCACCTAACCGAACACTAACCATCACTTTAACCCTAACCCTAACCCTAACCCTAACACTTACCCTAACCCTAAACTAACCCTAACCCTAACCCTTACCCTTACCTTAACTCTAACCCTAAACCTAACCCTAGACCTTACCCTTACCCTATCCCTAACACTACCCCTAACTCTAAACCTTATCCTTACCCTAAACCTATCCCTAACCCTTACCCTAACTCTAACCTACCCCTTACCCTAACCCTAACCCTAACCCTAATCCTAACCCTAAACCTAACCCTAACCCTAACCCTCACCTTAACCCTAACTCTAACCCGAGCCCTAACCCTAAACCTAACCCAAAACCGTAACCCTAACACTAACCCTTACACTTACCCTAACCCTAACACTTACCCTTACCCTAACCATAACCCTAACCTTAACCCTAAGCCTAACCCTAACCCTAACCCTAACACTAACCCCAATTCTAACCCCTAACCCTAACCCTAAACCTAACCTTAATGCTCACCCTAACCCTAACCCTAACCCTAACACTAACCCTAACCCTAATCCTTGCCCTAACCCTAACCCTAACCCTTACTCTAACCCTAACACTAACCACAACCCTTACCCTTACCCTAACCCTAACCCTTACCATAACCCTAACCCTCCCCCTAACCTGCAAACTAACCCTATCCCTAACCCTAACTCGAACCCCTAACCCTAACTGTAACCATAACCCTAACCTTTACACTTACCCTAACGCTAACCCTAACCCTAACCCTAACCTTAAAACTTACCCTTACCCTAAACCTAACCCTAACTTTAACCCTAACCCTTACACTTACCTTAACCCTAACCCTAACCCTAACCCTAACCCTAAACCTTACCCTTACCATTACAATGACCCTGACCCTAACCCTAAACCCTAACCCTAACCCGAACCCTAACCCTTACACTTACCCTAACCCTAACATTAACCTTAACACTAAAACTAACCCTAACCCTAACCCTAACTCTGAACCTAAACCTAAACCTAACCCTTACCCGTACTCTAATCCTAACCCTAACCCTAACCCTAACTTTAACCCTAACCCTTACCCTTACCCTAACCCTAACCCTAAACATGACCCTAACCCTACCCTAACCCAAACCCTTACCCTAACCCTAACCCGAACCCTAAACCTAACCCTAAGCCTAACCCTAACCCTTACCCTTAGCTTACGCTAACCCTAACCCTAACACTTAACCTTACACTAACCCTAACCCTAAACCTAACCCTAACCCTAACCCTAACCCTTATCCTTACAATAACCCTAACCCAAACTCTAACACTTACCCTTAGCCTAACCCTAAACCTAAACCTAACCCCTAACCCTAAACTTAACCCTAACCCTACCTCTAAAACTCACCCTTACCCTAACCCTAACCCTAACCCTTACCCTAGCCCTAACCCTAACCCTTAACCTAACCCTAAGCCTAACCGTAACAACTAACACTAACCCTAACCCTAACGCTTACCCTAAACCTGACCCTAACCCTAACCGTTAACCTAACCCTTACCCTAACCCTAACACTTACCATTACCCTAACTCTAACCCTAACCCTAACCCTAACCCTAACCCTACCCCTAACCTTAATGCTCACCCTATCCCTAACCCTAACACTTACCCTAACACTAACCCTAAGCCTAATCCTTACCCTAACCCTAACCCTAACCCTTACCCTAACCCCAACACTAACCACAACACTTACCCATACCCTAACCCTAACCCTTACCCATACCCTCACCCTACCCGTAACCCGAAACCTAACCCTATCCCTAAGCCTAACCCTAACCCTAACTCTAAGCCCTAACCCTAACCTTAACCTTAACCCTACCCCTTACCATTAGCCTAACCCTAACCCCAACCCTAACCCTAACTTTAAAACTTACCCTTACCCTAAACCTAACCCTAACTCTAACCCTAACCGTAACCCTAACCTTTACACTTACCTTAAACCTAACCCTAACCCTAAACCTAAACCTTACCCTTACCCTACCCCTTACCCTGACCCTAACCCTAACCCCTAACCCTAAGCCGAACCCTAACCCTTACACTTACCCTAACCCTAACCCTACCTTAACACTAACCCTAACACTAACCCTAACCCCAACGCTTACACTTATCGTAACCCTAACCCTAACCCTAACCCTAACCCTAACCCTTACACTTACCCTAACCCTAACCCTAACCCTAAACCTTACCCTAACCCTAACGCTAACCCTAATCCTTACCCTAACCATAACCCTAAACCTAACCCTTACCCCTTCCCTAACCCAAACCCTAATCCTTAGCCTAACCCTAACCCTAAACCTAATCCTTACCCTAACCCTAACCCTAACCCTAACCCTTACACTTTCACTAACCCTAACCCTAACCCTAACCATTACCCTTAACTTAACCCTTACCCAAACCATAACTCTAAACCTAAACCTAACCCTAACCCTTACTCCTACCCTAATCCTAACCCTAACCCTAACCCTAACCTTAACCCTAACCCTTACCCTTACCCTAACCCTAATCCTAAACATGACCCTAACCCTAACCCTAAACCAAAACCTTACCCTTACCCTAACCCTAACCGTAACCCTAACACTTAAACTTAGACTAACCCCAACCTGAACCTAACACCTAACCCTAAACTTAACCCCAACCCCAACTCTAACCCTTACCCTTACCCTAACCCTAAACCTAACCCTTACCCTAACCCTAACACTAACCCTTACCCTAACCCTAACGCTAACCCTAACTACTAATCCTAACCCTAACCCTAACAGTAACACTTACTCTTACCCTAACCCTAACCCTAACCTTAACCCCAACCCTAAAGCAAACCCTAACACTAACCATAACACTTACCCTAACAATAACCCTTACACTAACCCTAATGCTAACCCTAACACTAACCCTAACCTTAACCCTACCCCTTACCATTACCCTAACCTTAACCCTAACCCTAACCCTAAAACGAACCCTAAACCTAAACCTAACCCTTACCCTTACCCCAAACACAAACCTAACCCTAACACTGACACTAACCCTTACCCTTACCCTAACCCTAACCCTAAATCTAACCCTAACCCTTACCCCTACCCTAATCATAACACTAACCCTAACCTTAACCCTAACCCTAACCCTAAACCCAAACCTAACCATAACGCTATCCGTAACCCTAACACAAACCCCTAACACTAATGCTAACCCTAACCCTTACCCTTACCCTAAACCTAACCCTAAACCTTACCCTAACCCTAACCTAAACCTAACCCTAACCCTCACCTTACCCCTAACCCTAACCCTAACCGTAACATTACCCTAACCCTAAACTAACCCTAACCCTAACCCTTACCCTTACCTTAACTCTAACCCTAAACCTAACTCTAGACCTTACCCTTACGCTAACCCTAACCTTACCCCAAACTCTAAAAATTATCCTTACCCTAAACCTATCCCTAACCCTTACCCTAACCCTAACCTAACACTTACCCTAACCCTAAACCTAACCCTAACCCTTACCCTAAACCTAACCCTAACCCTCACCTTAACCCTAACTCTAACCCTAACCCTAACCCTAAACCTAACCCCAAACCTAACCCTTACCCTAACCCTAACCCTAACCCTAAACCTAACCCTAACCCTAACCCTAACTCTAACACTTAACCCAAACCCTACCCCTAACCCTTACCCTGACCCTAACCCTAACCATAACCTTAATGCTAACCCTAACCCTAACCCTAACACTAACACTTACCCTAACACTAACCCTAAACCTAATCCTAACCCTCACCCAACCCTAACACTACCCTTAACCTATCCGTAACCCAAACCCTAACCCTTACCCTTACCCTAACCCTAAAACTTACCCTTACCCTAACCATAACCCTAACCTTAACCCCAAGCCTAACCCTAACACTAACCGTAACACTAACCCTAATTCTAACCCCTAACCCTAACCCTAACCCTAACCTTAATGCTCACCCTAAACCTAACCCTAACCCTAACAATAACCCTAAACCTAATCCTTACCCTAACCCTAACCCTAACCCTAACCCTTACCCTAACCCTAACCCTAACCACAACCCTTACCCTTACCCTAAACCTAACCCTTACCCTAAACCTAAACCTACCCCTAACCCGAAACCTAATCCAATCCCTAACCCTAACCCTAACTCTAACCCCTAACCCTAACCGTAACCCTAACCCTAACCTTTACCCTTACCCTAACCCTAACCCTAACCCTAACCCTAACCTTAAAACTTACCCTTACCCTAAACCTAACCCTAACTCTAACCCTATTCTTAACCCTAAACCTTACACTTACCTTAACCCTAACCCTAACACTAACCCTAACCCGAAACCTTACCCTTAGCATAACAATAACCCTGACCTAACCCTAAACCCTAACCCTAACCCTAACCCTAACCCTAACCTTAAAACTTACCCTTACCCTAAACCTAACCCTAACTCTAACCCTATTCTTAACCCTAAACCTTACACTTACCTTAACCCTAACCCTAACACTAACCCTAACCCGAAACCTTACCCTTAGCATAACAATAACCCTGACCTAACCCTAAACCCTAACCCTAACCCTAACCTTAACACTAACCCTAACCCTAACCCTAACCCTAACTCTGAACCTAAACCTAACCCTAACCCTTACCCCTACTCTAATCCTAACCCTAACCCTAACACTAACCTTAACCCTAACCCTTACCCTTACCCTAACCCTAACCCTAAACATGACCCTAACCCTAACCCTAACCCAAACCCTTACCCTTAACCTAACCCTAACCCTAAAACTAACCCTAACCCTAACTCTAAACCTAACCCTAACCCTAAGCCTAACCCTAAACCTTACCCTAAACCTAACCCTATCACTTAACCTTACCCTAACCCTAACCCTAAACCTAACCCTAACCCTAACCCTAACCCTAACCCTTATCCTTACACTAACCCTAAACCAAACCCTAACACTTACCCTTAGCCTAACCCTAACCCTAAACCTAACACCTAACCCTAAACTTAACCCTAACTCTAACTCTATCCCTTACCCTTACCCTTACCCTAACCCCAAACCTAAACCTAACACTAAACCTAACCCTTACCCTTACCCTCACCCTAACCCTAAACCTAACCCTATCCCTTACCCCTAACCTAATCATAACCCTAACCCTAACCTTAACCCTAACCCTAACCCTAACCCTAAACCCAAACCTAATCCTAACACTATTCCTAACCATAACCCTAACCCCTAACCCTAAGGCTAACCATAACCCTTACCCTTACCCTAAAACTAACCCTAACCCTTACCCTAACCCTCACCTAACCGAACACTAACCATCACTTTAACCCTAACCCTAACCCTAACCCTAACACTTACCCTAACCCTAAACTAACCCTAACCCTAACCCTTACCCTTACCTTAACTCTAACCCTAAACCTAACCCTAGACCTTACCCTTACCCTATCCCTAACACTACCCCTAACTCTAAACCTTATCCTTACCCTAAACCTATCCCTAACCCTTACCCTAACTCTAACCTACCCCTTACCCTAACCCTAACCCTAACCCTAACCCTAACCCTTACCCTAAACCTAACCCTAACCCTAACCCTCACCTTAACCCTAACTCTAACCTGAGCCCTAACCCTAAACCTAACCCCAAACCGTAACCCTAACACTAACCCTTACACTTACCCTAACCCTAACACTTACCCTTACCCTAAACATAACCCTAACCTTAACCCTAAGCCTAACCCTAACCCTAACCCTAACACTAACCCCAATTCTAACACCTAACCCTAACCCTAAACCTAACCTTAATGCTCACCCTAACCCTAACCCTAACCCTAACACTAACCCTAACCCTAATCCTTGCCCTAACCCTAACCCTAACCCTTACTCTAACCCTAACACTAACCACAACCCTTACCCTTACCCTAACCCTAACCCTTACCATAACCCTAACCCTCCCCCTAACCTGCAAACTAACCCTATCCCTAACCCTAACTCGAACCCCTAACCCTAACCGTAACCATAACCCTAACCTTTACACTTACCCTAACGCTAACCCTAACCCTAACCTTAAAACTTACCCTTACCCTAAACCTAACCCTAACTTTAACCCTAACCCTTACACTTACCTTAACCCTAACCCTAACCCTAACCCTAAACCTTACCCTTACCATTACAATAACCCTGACCCTAACCCTAAACCCTAACCCTAACCCGAACCCTAACCCTTACACTTACCCTAACCCTAACCCTAACCTTAACACTAAAACTAACCCTAACCCTAACCCTAACTCTGAACCTAAACCTAAACCTAACCCTTACCCGTACTCTAATCCTAACCCTAACCCTAACCCTAACTTTAACCCTAACCCTTACCCTTACCCTAACCCTAACCCTAAACATGACCCTAACCCTACCCTAACCCAAACCCTTACCCTAAACCTAACCCGAACCCTAAACCTAACCCTAAGCCTAACCCTAACCCTTACCCTTAGCTTACGCTAACCCTAACCCTAACACTTAACCTTACACTAACCCTAACCCTAAACCTAACCCTAACCCTAACCCTCACCCTTATCCTTACAATAACCCTAACCCAAACTCTAACACTTACCCTTAGCCTAACCCTAAACCTAAACCTAACCCCTAACCCTAAACTTAACCCTAACCCTACCTCTAAAACTTACCCTTACCCTAACCCTAACCCTAACCCTAACCCTTACCCTAGCCCTAACCCTAACCCTTAACCTAACCCTAAGCCTAACCGTAACAACTAACACTAACCCTAACCCTAACGCTGACCCTAAACCTAACCCTAACCCTAACCCTTAACCTAACCCTTACCCTAACCCTAACACTTACCATTACCCTAACTCTAACCCTAACCCTAACCCTAACCATAACCCTACCCCTAACCTTAATGCTCACCCTATCCCTAACCCTAACACTTACCCTAACATTAACCCTAAGCCTAATCCTTACCCTAACCCTAACCCTAACCCTTACCCTAACCCCAACACTAACCACAACACTTACCCATACCCTAACCCTAACCCTTACCCATACCCTCACCCTACCCGTAACCCGAAACCTAACCCTATCCCTAAGCCTAACCCTAACCCTAACTCTAACCCCTAACCCTAACCTTAACCTTAACCCTACCCCTTACCATTAGCCTAACCCTAACCCCAACCCTAACCCTAACTTTAAAACTTACCCTTACCCTAAACCTAACCCTAACTCTAACCCTAACCGTAACCCTAACCTTTACACTTACCTTAAACCTAACCCTAACCCTAAACCTAAACCTTACCCTTACCCTACCCCTTACCCTGACCCTAACCCTAACCCCTAACCCTAAGCCGAACCCTAACCCTTACACTTACCCTAACCCTAACCCTACCTTAACACTAACCCTAACACTAACCCTAACCCCAACGCTTACACTTATCGTAACCCTAACCCTAACCCTAACCCTAACCCTTACACTTACCCTAACCCTAACCCTAACCCTAACCCTTACCCTTACCCTAACCCTAACCCTAATCCTTACCCTAACCCTAACCCTAACCCTAAACCTTACCCTAACCCTAACGCTAACCCTAATCCTTACCCTAACCCTAACCCTAAACCTAACCCTTACCCCTTCCCTAACCCAAACCCTAATCCTTAGCCTAACCCTAACCCTAAACCTAATCCTTACCCTAACCCTAACCCTAACCCTAACCCTTACACTTTCACTAACCCTACCCCTAACCCTAACCCTAACCATTACCCTTAACTTAACCCTTACCCAAACCATAACTCTAAACCTAAACATAACCCTAACACTTACTCCTACCCTAATCCTAACCCTAACCCTAACCCTAACCTTAACCCTAACCCTTACCCTTACCCTAACCCTAATCCTAAACATGACCCTAACCCTAACCCTAAACCAAAACCTTACCCTTACCCTAACCCTAACCCTAAACCTAACCCTAACCCTAACTCTAAACCTAACCCTAACCCTAAGCCTAACCCTAAACCTTACCCTAACCCTAACCCTAAC
The DNA here is from genome assembly GCA_024803745.1 of Megascapheus bottae. Taxonomy (NCBI): domain Eukaryota; kingdom Metazoa; phylum Chordata; class Mammalia; order Rodentia; family Geomyidae; genus Megascapheus; species Megascapheus bottae. The sequence goes on along the minus strand of JANJXV010000925.1, from coordinate 48,562 downwards.
CCTAATCCTAACCCTAAACCTAACCCTAACTCTAACCCTAACCCAAACACTTAACCTTACCCTAACCCTAACAATAAACCTAACCCTAAACCTAACCCTTACCCTTACCCTAACCCTAACCGTAACCCTAACACTTAAACTTAGACTAACCCCAACCCTGAATCTAACACCTAACCCTAAACTTAACCCCAACCCCAACTCTAACCCTTACCCTTACCCTAACCCTAAACCTAACCCTTACCCTAACCCTAACACTAACCCTTACCCTAACCCTAACGCTAACCCTAACTACTAATCCTAACCCTAACCCTAACAGTAACACTTACTCTTACCCTAACCCTAACCCTAACCTTAACCCCAACCCTAAAGCAAACCCTAACACTAACCATAACACTTACCCTAACAATAACCCTTACACTAACCCTAATGCTAACCCTAACACTAACCCTAACCTTAACCCTACCCCTTACCATTACCCTAACCTTAACCCTAACCCTAACCCTAAAACGAACCCTAAACCTAAACCTAACCCTTACCCTTACCCCAAACACAAACCTAACCCTAACACTGACACTAACCCTTACCCTTACCCTAACCCTAACCCTAAATCTAACCCTAACCCTTACCCCTACCCTAATCATAACACTAACCCTAACCTTAACCCTAACCCTAACCCTAAACCCAAACCTAACCATAACGCTATCCGTAACCCTAACACAAACCCCTAACACTAATGCTAACCCTAACCCTTACCCTTACCCTAAACCTAACCCTAAACCTTACCCTAACCCTAACCTAAACCTAACCCTAACCCTCACCTTACCCCTAACCCTAACCCTAACCGTAACATTACCCTAACCCTAAACTAACCCTAACCCTAACCCTTACCCTTACCTTAACTCTAACCCTAAACCTAACTCTAGACCTTACCCTTACGCTAACCCTAACCTTACTCCAAACTCTAAAAATTATCCTTACCCTAAACCTATCCCTAACCCTTACCCTAACCCTAACCTAACACTTACCCTAACCCTAAACCTAACCCTAACCCTTACCCTAAACCTAACCATAACCCTCACCTTAACCCTAACTCTAACCCTAACCCTAACCCTAAACCTAACCCCAAACCTAACCCTTACCCTAAACCTAACCCTAACCCTAAACCTAACCCTAACCCTAACCCTAACTCTAACACTTAACCCAAACCCTAACCCTAACCCTTACCCTGACCCTAACCCTAACCATAACCTTAATGCTAACCCTAACCCTAACCCTAACACTAACACTTACCCTAACACTAACCCTAAACCTAATCCTAACCCTCACCCAACCCTAACACTACCCTTAACCTATCCGTAACCCAAACCCTCACCCTTACACTTACCCTAACCCTAAAACTTACCCTTACCCTAACCATAACCCTAACCTTAACCCCAAGCCTAACCCTAACACTAACCGTAACACTAACCCTAATTCTAACCCCTAACCCTAACCCTAACCCTAACCTTAATGCTCACCCTAAACCTAACCCTAACCCTAACAATAACCCTAAACCTAATCCTTACCCTAACCCTAACCCTAACCCTAACCCTTACCCTAACCCTAACCCTAACCACAACCCTTACCCTTACCCTAAACCTAACCCTTACCCTAAACCTAAACCTACCCCTAACCCGAAACCTAATCCAATCCCTAACCCTAACCCTAACTCTAACCCCTAACCCTAACCGTAACCCTAACCCTAACCTTTACCCTTACCCTAACCCTAACCCTAACCCTAACCCTAACCTTAAAACTTACCCTTACCCTAAACCTAACCCTAACTCTAACCCTATTCTTAACCCTAAACCTTACACTTACCTTAACCCTAACCCTAACCCTAACCCTAACCCTAAACCTTACCCATAGCATAACAATAACCCTGTCCTAACCCTAAACCCTAATCCTAACCCTAACCCTTACACTACCCTAACCCTAACCCTAACCTTAACACTAACCCTAACCCTAACCCTAACCCTAACCCTAACTCTTAACCTAACCTAACCCTAACCCTTACCCCTACTCTAATCCTAACCCTAACCATAACCCTAACCTTAACCCTAACCCTTACCATTACCCTAACCATAACCCTAAACATGACCCTAAACCTAACCCTAACCCAAACCCTTACCCTTAACCTAACCCTAACCCTAAACCTAACCCTAACCCTAACTCTAACCCTAACCCTAACCCTAAGCCTAACCCTAACGCTTACCCTAAACCTAAACCTAACCTTAAAGTAACCCTTACAATTACCCTAAACCGAACCCTAAACCTAACCCTAACGCTAACCCTCACCCTAACCTCTTACCCTAAACCTAACCCTAACCCTACCACTTAACCTTACCCTAACCCTAACCCTAATCCTAACCCTAACCCTAACCCTGACCCTAACCCTAATCCTAACACTAACCTTAACCCTTACCCTTACCCTTACCCTAAACCTACCCCTAAACTTAACCCAAACCCTAACCCTAACCCTTACCCTTACTCTAACCCTAATCCTAAACCTAAGAGTAACCCTAACCCTAACCCTAACCCTTACCATTACCTAACCCTAAACCTAACCCTAAACCTTACCCTTAACATAAACCTATCCCTACCCTAACCCTTACCCTAACCCTAAACTAACGCTAACATTAACCGTTACCCTTACCTTAACTCTAACCCTAAACCTAACCCTAGACCTTACCCTTACCCTAACCCTAACCCTAACCCTAAACTTTACCCTTACCCTAAACCTAACCCTAACCCTTACCCTAACCCTAACATAACCCTAACCCTAACCCTCACCTTAACTCTAACCCTAACCCTAACCCTAACCCTAACCTTACCCTAACCCTAACCTAACCCTAACCCTAACCCTTACCCTTACCTTAACCCTAACCCTAAACCTAACCCTAGACCTTACCCTTACTCTAACCCTAACCCTAACATTAACCCTAACCCCTAACCCTAACCCTAACCCTAACTCTAACCCTAAACTTTACCCTCACCCTAACCCTCACCCTAACACTTACCCTTACCCTACCCTAACCCTAAACTTAATGCTAACCCTAACCCTAACCCTAACCCTAAACCGTACCCTAAACATAACCCTAACCCTCACCTTTACCCTTACCCTAACCCTAACCCTAAACACAACCCTAATCCTAACCCTAACCCTAACCCCTAACCTTAACCCTAACCCTAACCCTAACCCTTACCCTTATCCTAAAGCCAACCCTAACCCTAACCCTAACACTTACCATTACCCTAAATGTAACAATAATCCTAACCCTTACCCTAACCCTAACCCTAACCCCTAACCATAACCCTAACCCTTACCCTTACCCTAACCCTAACCATAACTCTAACCCTAACGCTAACCCTTACCCTAACCCTAACCCTAACCCTTACCCTAACCCCTAACGCAAAACTTAACCCTAACCGTAACCCTTACCCTTACCCTAACCCTAACCCTAAATGTAACCCTAATGCTAACGCTAAACCTAACCATAACCCTTACCCTAACCTTTACCTAACCCTAACACTTTCCCTAACACTAACCCGAACACTGACCCTAAACCTAAACCTAAACCTAACCGTAACCCTAACCGAAACCCTTACCCTTACCCTAACCCTAACCCTAAACCTAAACCTAACGCTAACCCTAACCCTAACCCCTTACCCTAAACCTAACCCTAACAGTAACCCTAACCCTTACCCTTATCATAATCCTAACCCTAACCCTAACCCAACCTTAACACTTACCCTTACCCTAACCCTAACCCTAACCCTAACCCTAACCGTAACCCTTACCCTAACCCTAACCCTAACCCTAATCCTTACCCTTCCCTAACCCTAACCCTAAACCTAACCCTAACCCAAACCCTAACCCTTACCGTAACCCTAACCCTTACCCTAACCCTCTCCCTAACCCTAAACCTAACCTTAACCCTAACCCTTACCCTTACCCTAACTCTAACCCTAACCCTAAACCTTACCCTTACCCTAACCCTAACCCTAAACCTAACCCTAAACCTAACCGTAAACTTTACCCTTACCCTAACCCTAACCCTAACCCTAAAACTTACCCTTAACTTAAACCTAACCCTAACCCTAACCCTTACCCTAACCCTAACCTAACCCTAACCCTAACCCTTACCCTTACCTTAACCCTAACCCTAAACCTAGACCTTAATCTTACCCTAACCATTACCTTAACCCTAACCCTAAACCTTACCCTTACCCTAAACCTAACCCTATCCCTTACCCTAACCCTAACCCTAACCCTCACATTGAACCTAACCCGAACCCTAACCCTAAAGCTAACCCTAGACCTTACCCTTACCCTAACCCTAACCCCACTAGTAACCATAAACCTTACCCATTCCCTAAACCTATCCCTAAGCCTTACCCTAACCCTAACCTAACCCTTACCCTAACCCTAACAGTAATCCTAACCCTAACCCTAACCCTTACCCTAAACCTAACCCTAACCCTAAATATCACCTTAACCCTAAATCTAATCCTAACCCTAACCCTAACCCCAAACCTAACCCTTACCCTACCCCTAACCCTAAACCTAAACCTAACGCTAACCCTACCCTAACCCTAACCCTAACCCTAACTCTAACCCCTAACCCTAACCCTAATCCTTACCCGTACCCTAACCCTAACCATAACTTTATGCTAACCCTAACCCTAACCCTAACACTAACCCTTACCCTAACACTAACCCTAACCCTAATCCTTACCCTAACCATTACTCTAACCGTAACCCTAACCCTAACCCTAACCCTTACCCTAACCCCTAACGCAAAACTTAACCCTAACCGTAACCTTTACCCTTTCCCTAACCCTAACCCTAAATGTAACCCTTATCCTAACGCTAAACCTAACCATAACCCTTACCCTATCCTTTACCCTAACCCTAACACTTTCCCTAACACTAACCCGAACACTGACCCTAACCCTAAACCTAAACCTAACCCTAACCCTAAACTTAACCGAAACCCTTACTCTTACCCTAAACCTAACCCTAAACCTAAACCTAACGCTAACCCTAACCCTAACCCCTTACCCTAAACCTAACCCTAACAGTAACCCTAACCCTTACCCTTATCATAATCCTAACCCTAACCCTAACCCAACCCTAACACTTACACTTACCCTAACCCTAACCCTAACCCTAACCTTTACCCTAACCCTAACCCTAACAATAACACTTACCCTTTCTCTAAACTTGCCCCTAACCTTAAGCCAAACCCTAAACCTAACCCTAACACTTACCCTTCCCTAACCCTAACCCTAAACCTAACCCTAAACCTAACCCAAACCCTAAGCCTTACCGTAACCCTAACCCTTACCCTTACCCTCTCCCTAAAGCTAACCTTAACCCTTACCCTTACACTAACCCTAACCCTAACCCTAAACCTTACCCTTACCCTAAACCTAACCCTAACCGTAAACTTTACCCTTAACCTAACACTAACCCTAAACCTAAACCTTAACCTTAACTTAAACCTAACCCTAACCCTATCCCTTACAATAACCCTAACCTAACCCTAACCCTAACCCTTACCCTTACATTAACCCTAAACCTAAACCTAAACCTAGACCTTAACCTTACCCTAACCCTAACCCTAACCGTAACCCTAAACCTTACCCTTACCCTAAATCTAACCCTATCCCTTACCCTAACCCTAACCTAACCCTAACCATAACCCTCACATTAAACCTAACCCTAACCCTAACCCTAACCGTTACCCTAACGCTAACCTAACCCTAACCCTAACCCTTACCCTTACCTTAGCTCTAACCCTAAACCTAACCCTAGACCTTACCCTTATCCTAAACCTAACCCTACTACTAACCTAAACCTTACCCTTTCCCTAAACCTAACCCTAACCCTTACCCTAACCCTAACCTAACCCTTACCCTAAACCTAACACTAACCCTAACCCTAACCCTAACCTGTACCCTAAACCTAACCCTAACCCTAAACCTCACCTTAACCCTAAATCTAACCCTAACCCTAACGTAAACCCAAAACTAACACTTACCCTAACCCTAACCCTAAACCTAAACCTAACCCTAACCCTACCCTAACCCTAACCCTTACCCTAAATCTAACCCCTAACACTAACCCTAACCCTTACCCTTACCCTAACCCTAAGCATAACTTTAATGCTAACCCTAACCATAACCCTAACCCTAACACTAACCCTAACTCTAACCCCTAAACCTAACCGTAACCCTAAACTTAATGCTCACCCTAACCCTAACCCTAACGCTAACACTTACCCTAACACTAACCCTAACCCTAATCCTTAACCTAACCCTAACCCTAACCCTTACCCTAAACCTAACACTAACCACAACCCTTACCCTTACCCTAACCCTAACCCTTACCCTAACCCTAACCCTACCCCTAACCCGAAACCTAACCATATTCCTAACCCTAACCCTAACCCTTACCCTTACCCTCACACTTACCCTAACCCCAACCCTAACCTTAAAACTTACCCTTACCCTAACCCTAACCCTAACCCTAAACCTAACCCTAACCATAAATCTTACCCGTACCCTAACCCTAATCCTAACCCTAACCCTAACACCTAACCCTAACCCGAACCCTAACCCTTACACTTACCCTAACCCTAACCCTAAACTTAACACTAACCCTCACACTAACCCTAACCCCAACAGTTTCCCTTACCGTAACACTAACACTAACCCTAACCCAAAACCTAACCCTTACCCTTACCCTAACCCTAACGCTAACCCTAACCCTTACCCTTACCCTTTCCCTAACCCTAACCTTAATGCTAACCCTAACCCTAACCCTAAACCTAACCCTGACCCTAACCCTAACCCTAACCCTAATCCTTACCCTAACCCTAACCCTAAATCTAACCCTAACCCTAACACTAACCCTAAACCTTACCCTAACCCTAACCCTAACCCTAACCCTCAACCTTTCCCTAACCCTAACCCTAAACATAACCTTAACCGTAACCTTAACCCGAACCCTAACCCTTACACTTACCCTAATCCTAACCCTAACCCTAACCAACACCTTTACCTTACCCTAACCCTAACCCTAAACCCAACCCTAATCCTAACCCTAACCCCCAACAACTAACACTAACCCTAACCATAACCCTTACTCTTACCCTAACCCTAACCATAACCCTAACCCTAACACTAACACTGCCCTTAACCTAACCCTAAAGTTAACCCTAACCCTAACCCTAACCCTAACCATAACCCTAACCCTAACGCTAACCCTAACTCTAACCCCTAACCCTAACCGTATCCCTAACCATAATGCTCACGCTAACCCTAACCCTAATCCTTAAGCTAACCCTAACCCTAAGGGTAAGGTTTAGGGTTAGAGTTAGGGTTAGGTGTTAGGGTTAGGTTTAGTGTAGGGTTAGGGAAAGGGTTAGGGTTAGTGTAAGGGTTAGGGTTAGTGTAAGGGTTAGGGTTAGGGAAAGGGTTAGGTTTAGGTTTAGGGTTAGGGTTAGGTTAAGGGTAAGTGTTAGGGTTGGGTTAGGGTTAGGGTTAGGTTTATGATAAGGGTTAAGGTTAGGGTTAGGTTTAGGGTAAGGGGTTAGGGTAAGGGTTAGCGTTAGGTTAAGTTTAGGGAAGGGTTACGGTTAGGGTTAGGGGTTAGGGTTAGGTTTAGTGTAGGGTTAGGAAAAGGGTCAGGGTTAGAGTAAGGGTTAGGGTGAGGGTTAGGGTAAGGGTTAGGGTTAGGTTTAGGGTTAGGATTAGGGTTAGAGTAAGGGTTAGGTTAAGTGTAAGAGTAAGGGTTAGGTTTAGGGTTAGGTTTTGGGTTAGGGGTTAGGGTTAGGGTTGGGGATAGGGTTACCCTTACCCTAACCCTAACCCTAAACATGACCCTAACCCTAACCCTAACCCAAACCCTTACCCTTACCCTAACCCTAACCCTAAACCTAACCCTAACCCTAACTCTAAACCTAACCCTAACCCTAAGCCTAACCGTAACCCTTACCCTTAGTCTTACCCTAACCGTAACCCTAACCCTAACACTTAAACTTACCCTAACCCTAAACCTAACACTAACCCTAACCCTAACCCTAACCCTTATCCTTACCCTAACCCTAACCCTAACCCTAACACTTACCCTTAGCCTAACCCTAACCCTAACCTAACCCCTAACCCTAAACTCAAGCCTAACCCTAACTCTACCACTTAACCTTACCCTTACCCTAACCCTAACACTAACCCTTACCCTAACCCTATCCCTAAACCTTACCCTAACCCTAAACCTAAACACTAACCCTAACCCTAACGCTCACCCTAAACCTAACCTTAACCCTAACCCTTTCCCTAACCCTAACCCTAACCCTAACTCTTACCCTTACCCTAACCCTAACCCTAACCTTAACCCCAAACCTAAACCTAACACTAACCATTACCTTTACCCTAACCCTAACCCTAAACCTAAACCTAACCCTAACCATAACCCTTACCCTAACCCTAACCCTTACCCTAACCCTAATGCTAACCCTAACCCTAACCCTAACCCTTACCCTTACCCTGACCCTAACCCTAACTCTAACCTTAACCCTCAACCTAACCCTAACCCTAAACCTTACCCATACCCTAACCCTAACCCTTACCCAAACCCTAACCCTAAACCTAACCCTAACCCTAACCATAACCCTTACCCTAACCCTAACCCTTACCCTAACCCTAATGCTAACCCTAACCCTAACCCTAACCCTAACCCTAACCCTAACCCCTTACCCTAAACCTAACCCTAACAGTAACCCTAACCCTTACCCTTATCATAATCCTAACCCTAACCCTAACCCAACCTTAACACTTACCCTTACCCTAACCCTAACCCTAACCCTAACCCTAACCGTAACCCTTACCCTAACCCTAACCCTAACCCTAATCCTTACCCTTCCCTAACCCTAACCCTAAACCTAACCCTAACCCAAACCCTAACCCTTACCGTAACCCTAACCCTTACCCTAACCCTCTCCCTAACCCTAAACCTAACCTTAACCCTAACCCTTACCCTTACCCTAACTCTAACCCTAACCCTAAACCTTACCCTTACCCTAACCCTAACCCTAAACCTAACCCTAAACCTAACCGTAAACTTTACCCTTACCCTAACCCTAACCCTAACCCTAAAACTTACCCTTAACTTAAACCTAACCCTAACCCTAACCCTTACCCTAACCCTAACCTAACCCTAACCCTAACCCTTACCCTTACCTTAACCCTAACCCTAAACCTAGACCTTAATCTTACCCTAACCATTACCTTAACCCTAACCCTAAACCTTACCCTTACCCTAAACCTAACCCTATCCCTTACCCTAACCCTAACCCTAACCCTCACATTGAACCTAACCCGAACCCTAACCCTAACCGTTACCCTAACCCTAACCTAACCCTAACCCTAACCCTTACCCTTACCTTAACTCTAACCCTAAAGCTAACCCTAGACCTTACCCTTACCCTAACCCTAACCCTACTAGTAACCATAAACCTTACCCATTCCCTAAACCTATCCCTAAGCCTTACCCTAACCCTAACCTAACCCTTACCCTAACCCTAACAGTAATCCTAACCCTAACCCTAACCCTTACCCTAAACCTAACCCTAACCCTAAATATCACCTTAACCCTAAATCTAATCCTAACCCTAACCCTAACCCCAAACCTAACCCTTACCCTACCCCTAACCCTAAACCTAAACCTAACGCTAACCCTACCCTAACCCTAACCCTAACCCTAACTCTAACCCCTAACCCTAACCCTAACCCTTACCCGTACCCTAACCCTAACCATAACTTTATGCTAACCCTAACCCTAACACTAACCCTTACCCTAACACTAACCCTAACCCTAATCCTTACCCTAACCATTACTCTAACCGTAACCCTAACCCTAACCCTAACCCTTACCCTAACCCCTAACGCAAAACTTAACCCTAACCGTAACCTTTACCCTTTCCCTAACCCTAACCCTAAATGTAACCCTTATCCTAACGCTAAACCTAACCATAACCCTTACCCTATCCTTTACCCTAACCCTAACACTTTCCCTAACACTAACCCGAACACTGACCCTAACCCTAAACCTAAACCTAACCCTAACCCTAAACTTAACCGAAACCCTTACTCTTACCCTAAACCTAACCCTAAACCTAAACCTAACGCTAACCCTAACCCTAACCCCTTACCCTAAACCTAACCCTAACAGTAACCCTAACCCTTACCCTTATCATAATCCTAACCCTAACCCTAACCCAACCCTAACACTTACACTTACCCTAACCCTAACCCTAACCCTAACCTTTACCCTAACCCTAACCCTAACAATAACACTTACCCTTTCTCTAAACTTGCCCCTAACCTTAAGCCAAACCCTAAACCTAACCCTAACACTTACCCTTCCCTAACCCTAACCCTAAACCTAACCCTAAACCTAACCCAAACCCTAAGCCTTACCGTAACCCTAACCCTTACCCTTACCCTCTCCCTAAAGCTAACCTTAACCCTTACCCTTACACTAACCCTAACCCTAACCCTAAACCTTACCCTTACCCTAAACCTAACCCTAACCGTAAACTTTACCCTTAACCTAACACTAACCCTAAACCTAAACCTTAACCTTAACTTAAACCTAACCCTAACCCTATCCCTTACAATAACCCTAACCTAACCCTAACCCTAACCCTTACCCTTACATTAACCCTAAACCTAAACCTAAACCTAGACCTTAACCTTACCCTAACCCTAACCCTAACCGTAACCCTAAACCTTACCCTTACCCTAAATCTAACCCTATCCCTTACCCTAACCCTAACCTAACCCTAACCATAACCCTCACATTAAACCTAACCCTAACCCTAACCCTAACCGTTACCCTAACGCTAACCTAACCCTAACCCTAACCCTTACCCTTACCTTAGCTCTAACCCTAAACCTAACCCTAGACCTTACCCTTATCCTAAACCTAACCCTACTACTAACCTAAACCTTACCCTTTCCCTAAACCTAACCCTAACCCTTACCCTAACCCTAACCTAACCCTTACCCTAAACCTAACACTAACCCTAACCCTAACCCTAACCTGTACCCTAAACCAAACCCTAACCCTAAACCTCACCTTAACCCTAAATCTAACCCTAACCCTAACGTAAACCCAAAACTAACACTTACCCTAACCCTAACCCTAACCCTAAACCTAACCCTAACCCTACCCTAACCCTAACCCTTACCCTAAATCTAACCCCTAACACTAACCCTAACCCTTACCCTTACCCTAACCCTAAGCATAACTTTAATGCTAACCCTAACCATAACCCTAACCTAACACTAACCCTAACTCTAACCCCTAAACCTAACCGTAACCCTAAACTTAATGCTCACCCTAACCCTAACCCTAACGCTAACACTTACCCTAACACTAACCCTAACCCTAATCCTTAACCTAACCCTAACCCTAACCCTTACCCTAAACCTAACACTAACCACAACCCTTACCCTTACCCTAACCCTAACCCTTACCCTAACCCTAACCCTACCCCTAACCCGAAACCTAACCATATTCCTAACCCTAACCCTAACCCTTACCCTTACCCTCACACTTACCCTAACCCCAACCCTAACCTTAAAACTTACCCTTACCCTAACCCTAACCCTAACCCTAAACCTAACCCTAACCATAAATCTTACCCGTACCCTAACCCTAATCCTAACCCTAACCCTAACACCTAACCCTAACCCGAACCCTAACCCTTACACTTACCCTAACCCTAACCCTAAACTTAACACTAACCCTCACACTAACCCTAACCCCAACAGTTTCCCTTACCGTAACACTAACACTAACCCTAACCCAAAACCTAACCCTTACCCTTACCCTAACCCTAACGCTAACCCTAACCCTTACCCTTACCCTTTCCCTAACCCTAACCTTAATGCTAACCCTAACCCTAACCCTAAACCTAACCCTGACCCTAACCCTAACCCTAACCCTAATCCTTACCCTAACCCTAACCCTAAATCTAACCCTAACCCTAACACTAACCCTAAACCTTACCCTAACCCTAACCCTAACCCTAACCCTCAACCTTTCCCTAACCCTAACCCTAAACATAACCTTAACCGTAACCTTAACCCGAACCCTAACCCTTACACTTACCCTAATCCTAACCCTAACCCTAACCAACACCTTTACCTTACCCTAACCCTAACCCTAAACCCAACCCTAATCCTAACCCTAACCCCCAACAACTAACACTAACCCTAACCATAACCCTTACTCTTACCCTAACCCTAACCATAACCCTAACCCTAACACTAACACTGCCCTTAACCTAACCCTAAAGTTAACCCTAACCCTAACCCTAACCCTAACCCTAACCCTAACCATAACCCTAACCCTAACGCTAACCCTAACTCTAACCCCTAACCCTAACCGTATCCCTAACCATAATGCTCACGCTAACCCTAACCCTAATCCTTAAGCTAACCCTAACCCTAAGGGTAAGGTTTAGGGTTAGAGTTAGGGTTAGGTGTTAGGGTTAGGTTTAGTGTAGGGTTAGGGAAAGGGTTAGGGTTAGTGTAAGGGTTAGGGTTAGTGTAAGGGTTAGGGTTAGGGAAAGGGTTAGGTTTAGGTTTAGGGTTAGGGTTAGGTTAAGGGTAAGTGTTAGGGTTGGGTTAGGGTTAGGGTTAGGTTTATGATAAGGGTTAAGGTTAGGGTTAGGTTTAGGGTAAGGGGTTAGGGTAAGGGTTAGCGTTAGGTTAAGTTTAGGGAAGGGTTACGGTTAGGGTTAGGGGTTAGGGTTAGGTTTGGTGTAGGGTTAGGAAAAGGGTCAGGGTTAGAGTAAGGGTTAGGGTGAGGGTTAGGGTAAGGGTTAGGGTTAGGTTTAGGGTTAGGATTAGGGTTAGAGTAAGGGTTAGGTTAAGTGTAAGAGTAAGGGTTAGGTTTAGGGTTAGGTTTTGGGTTAGGGGTTAGGGTTAGGGTTGGGGATAGGGTTACCCTTACCCTAACCCTAACCCTAAACATGACCCTAACCCTAACCCTAACCCAAACCCTTACCCTTACCCTAACCCTAACCCTAAACCTAACCCTAACCCTAACTCTAAACCTAACCCTAACCCTAAGCCTAACCGTAACCCTTACCCTTAGTCTTACCCTAACCGTAACCCTAACCCTAACACTTAAACTTACCCTAACCCTAAACCTAACACTAACCCTAACCCTAACCCTAACCCTTATCCTTACCCTAACCCTAACCCTAACCCTAACACTTACCCTTAGCCTAACCCTAACCCTAACCTAACCCCTAACCCTAAACTCAAGCCTAACCCTAACTCTACCACTTAACCTTACCCTTACCCTAACCCTAACACTAACCCTTACCCTAACCCTATCCCTAAACCTTACCCTAACCCTAAACCTAAACACTAACCCTAACCCTAACGCTCACCCTAAACCTAACCTTAACCCTAACCCTTTCCCTAACCCTAACCCTAACCCTAACTCTTACCCTTACCCTAACCCTAACCCTAACCTTAACCCCAAACCTAAACCTAACACTAACCATTACCTTTACCCTAACCCTAAACCTAAACCTAAACCTAACCCTAACCATAACCCTTACCCTAACCCTAACCCTTACCCTAACCCTAATGCTAACCCTAACCCTAACCCTAACCCTTACCCTTACCCTGACCCTAACCCTAACTCTAACCTTAACCCTCAACCTAACCCTAACCCTAAACCTTACCCATACCCTAACCCTAACCCTTACCCTAACCCTAACCCTAAACCTAACCCTAACCCTAACCATAACCCTTACCCTAACCCTAACCCTTACCCTAACCCTAATGCTAACCCTAACCCTAAACCTAACCCTAACCCTAACCATAACCCTTACCCTAACCCTAACCCTTACCCTAACCCTAATGCTAACCCTAACCCTAACCCTAAACCTTACCCTTACCCTAACCCTAACCAGAAACCTAACCCTAAACCTAACCCTAACCCTTACCACTAAACCTAACCCTAACCCTAACCCTTACACTTGTCCTAACCCTAACTCTAGCACTAACCCTAACACTAACCCTAACACTTACACTTACCCTAACCCTAACCCTAAACCTAAACCTAAACCTAACCCTAACCCTTACTCTTACCCTTACCCTAACCCTAACCCTAACACTTACCCTTACCCGAACCCTAACCCTAACCCCTGACTATAACCCTAACCCGAACCCTAACTCTAACCCTTACCCATACCCTAATCCTAACCCTAACCCTCACACTAACCCTAACTTTTACCCTAACCGTTATCCTAACCCTAACCCTTACCCTAACCCTAACCCTAACCCTAACCCTTACCCTTACCCTCATCCTAACCCTAACCCTAATCTTAACCCCAAACCTAAACCTAACACTAACCCTTACCCTTACCTTAACCCTAACCATAAAACTAACACTAACCTTAACCCTAACCCTAACCCTTACCCTAAACCTAACCCTTACACTAACCCTAACCCTTTCCCTAACCCTAACACTAAACCTAACCCTTACCCTTACCTTAACCCTAAATCTAATCCTAACCCTAACCCTTACTCTAACCTTAACCCTTATACTTACCCTAACACTAACCCTAACCCTTACACTTACCCTTAGCCTAACCCTAACCCCTAACCCTAACTCTAACCCTAAACCTTACCCTTACCCTAAACGTAACCTTAACCCTAACCATAACCCTAACACTTACCCTATCCCTAACTCTAACCCTAAACCTAACTCTAGACCTTACCCTTACCCTAACCCTACCACAAACTTTAAAAATTATCCTTACCCTAAACCTATCCCTAACCCTTACCCTAACCCTAACCTAACACTTACCCTAACCCTAACCCTAACCCTAACCCTTACCCTAAACCTAACCCTAACCCTAACCCTCACCTTAACCCTAACTCTAACCCTAAACCTAAACCTAACCCCAAACCTAACCCTAAACCTAACCCTAACCCTAACCCTAACACTAAACCTAACCCTAACCCTAACCCTAACTCTAACACCTAACTCAAACCCTAACCCTAACCCTTACCCTGACCCTAACCCTAACCATAACCTTAATGCTAACCCTAACCCTAACCCTAACACTAACACTTAAATTAACACTAACCCTTACCCTAATCCTTACCCTAACCCAACCCTAACCCTACCCTTACCCTAACCGTAACCATAACCATAACCCTCACCCTTACCCAAACCTAAAACTTACCCTTACCCTAACCATAACCCTAACCTTAACCCCAAGCCTAACCCTAACACTAACCGTAACACTAACCCTAATTCTAACCCGTAACCCGTAACCCTAACCCTAACCTTAATGCTCACCCTAACCCTAACACTAACCCTAACACTAACCCTAACCCTAACCCTAACCCTTACCCTAACCCTAACACTATCCACAACCCTTACCCTTACCCTAAACCTAAACCTTTCCCTAAACCTAACCCTACCCCTAACCCTAAACCTAACCCTATCCCTAACAGTAACACTAACTCTAACCCCTAACCCTAACCGTAACCCTAAACCTAACCTTTACCCTTACAGTAACCCTAACATTAACCCTAAGCCTACCCTTAAAACTTACCCTTACCCTAAACCTAACCCTAAGTCTAACCCTAACCTTAACCCTAAACCTTACACTTACCTTAACCCTAACCCTAACCCTAACCCTAACCCTAAACCTTACCCATAGCATAACAATAACCCTGACCTAACCTTAAACCCTAACCCTAACCCTTACACTACCCTAAACCTAACCCTAACCTTAAGCCTAACCCTAACCCTAACCCTAACCCTAACTCTGAACCTAGACCTAACCCTAACCCTTACTCCTACCCTAACCCTAACCCTAACCCTAACCCTAACCTTAACCCTAACCCTTACCCTTACCCTAACCCTAACCCTAAACATGACCCTTACCCTAACCCTAACCCAAACCCTTACCCTTATCCTAACCCTAACCCTAAACCTAACCCTAACCCTAACTCTAAACCTAACCCTAACCCTAAGCCTAACCCTAAACATTACCCTAAACCTAACCCTAACACTTAACCTTACCGTAACTCTAACCCTAAACCTAACCCTAACCCTAACCCTAACCCTTATCCTTACCCTAACCCTAACCCAAACCCTAACACTTACCCTTAGCCTAACCCTAACCCTAAACCTAACCCCTAACCCTAAACTTAACCCTAACTCTAACTCTAACCCCGTACCCTTACCCTTGCCCTAACCCTAAACCAAACCTAACCCTAACCCTAAACCTTACCCTTACCCTACACCTAACCCTTACCTTAACCCTAAATCTAACTCTAACACTAACCCAAACACCTAACCCTAACCCTAACCCTAAAACTTACCCTTACCCTAACCCTAAACCTAACCCTAACCCTAACCCTAACCCTAATCCTAACCCTTACCATTACCCTAACTCTAACCATAACCTTAACCCTAACCCTAACACTAACACTAACCTAACCCTTACCCTAATCCTAACCATAACCCTAAACCTAACCCTTACACTCAACCTAAACTTAATCCTAAACCTAACCTTAACCCTTACCCTAACCCTAACGCTAACCCTAACCCTTACCATTACGTTAACCCTAAACCTAATCCTAACCCTAACCCTAAACCTTAACCATAACCGAAACCTAACCCTATCCTTAATGCTCACCCTAACCGTAACCCTAACCCTCACCATAACCCTAACCGTAACCCTAAACCTAACCTTTACCATAACCCTAACCCTAAACCGAACCCTAACCCTTACCCTTACCCTAACCCTAACCCAAAACTAACCCTAACCCTAACCCTAATCCTAACCCTTACCCTTACCCTAACCCTAACCCTAACACTAACCCTAAACCTAACACTTACCCTTACCCTAACCCTAACTTTAACCCTAACCCTAAACCTTACCTTAGCCCTAAATGTAACCCTAACCCTAATCCTAACTCCTAACCCTAACCATAAACCTAAACCTTACCCTTACCCTAACCCTAAACCTAACCCTAACCCTAACCCTAACCGTAAACCTTACACTTACATTAACCCTAACCCTAACCTTAAATCTAAACCTAACACTAACCCTAACCCTAAACCTTATCCTTACCCTAACTCTAAACCTAACCATAACCCCAAAACCTAACCCAACCCTAAATCCTTCCCCTTAACCTAACCCTACCCTAACCCTTTCCCTAACCATAAACATAACCCTAACTCTAACCCTAACTCTTACCCTTACCTTAACCCTAACCCTAAACCTAACCCTAAACCTTACCCTAACCCTAACCCTAACCCTTCCCCTAACCCTAACCCTAACCCTAACCCTAACCTTTATCCTAACCCTAAACCTAACCTAACCCTAACCCTTACCCTTACCCTTACCCTAACCCCAAACCTAAACCTAACACTAACCCTAACCCTTACCCTTACACTAACTCTAACCCTAAACCTAACCCTAACCCTTACCCCTAACCTAATCATAACCCTAACCCTAACCTTAACCCTAAAACTAACCCTAAACCCAAACCTATCCCTAACCCTATCCCTAACCCAATCCATAACCCCTAAACCTAATGCTAACCATAACCCTTACCCTTACCCTAAAACTAACCCTGACCCTTACCCTAACCCTAACCTAAGCCTAACACTAACCCTCACCTTAATCCCAACCCTAACACTAACCCTAACCCTAACACTTACCCTAACCCTAAACTAACCCTAACCCTAACCCTTACCCTTACCTTAACTCTAACCCTAAACCTAACCCTAGACCTTACCCTTACCCTAACCCTAACCGTACCCCTAACTCTAAACCTTATCCTCACCCCACACCTATCCCTAACCCTTACCCTAACCCTAACCCTAACACTAACCCTAACCCTTACCCTAAACCTAATCCTAACCCTAACCCTCACCTTAACCCTAACTCTAACCCTATCCCTAACCCTAACCCTAAACCTAACCCCAAACCATAACCCTAAACCTAACCCTTACCTTACCTTAACCCTAAAATTTACCCTTACCCTAACCATAACCCTAATCTTAACCCTAAGCCTAACCCTAACAATAACCCTAACACTAACGCTAATTCTAACCCCTAACCCTAACCCTAACCTTAATGCTCAACTTAACCCTAACCCTAACCCTAACACTAAACCTAACCCTAATCCTTGCCCTAACCCTCACCCTAACCCTAATCCTTACCCTAACCCTAATACTAACCACAACCCATACCCTTACCCTAACCCTAACCGTTACCCTAATCCTTACCCTACCCCTAACCTGAAACAAACCCTATCCCTAACCCTAACCCTAACCCTAAATCTAACCCCTAACCCTAACCGTAAACCTAACCCTAATCTTTACCCTTACCCTAACGCTAACCCTAACCCTAACGCTAACCTTAAAACTTACCCTTACCCTAAACCTAACCCTAACTCTAACCCTAACCTTAACCCTAACCCTTACACTTACCTTAACCCTAACACTAACCCTAACCCTAAACCTTACCCTTACCATTACAATAACCCTGACCCTAACCCTAAACCCTAACCCTAACCCGAACCCTAACCCTTACACTTACCCTAACCCTAAGCCTAACCTTAACACTAACCCTAACCCTAACCCTAACCCTAAATCGGAACCTAAACCTAAACCTAACCCTTACCTGTACTCTAATCCTAACCCTAAACCTAACCCGAACCTTAACCCTAACCCTTACCCTTACCCTAACCCTAACCGTAAACATGACCCTAACCCTACCCTAACCCAAACCCTTACCCTTACCCTAAACCTAACCCTAAACCTAACCCTAACCCTAACTCTAAACCTAACCCTAAACCTAAACCTAACCCTAACCCTTACCCTTAGTCTTACCCTAACCCTAACCCTAACACTTAACCTTACACTAACCCTAACCCTAAACCTAACCCTAACCCTTATCCTTACCCTAACCCTAACCCAAACTCTAACACTTACCCTTAGCCTAACCCTAAACCTAAACCTAACCCCTAACCCTAAACTTAACCCTAACCCATACCCTTACCCTAATCCTAACCCTAACCTTAACCCCAACCCTAAACCTAACCCTAACCATTACCCTTACCCTAACCCTAACCCTAAACCTAACCCTAACCCTAACCCTTACCCTAACCCTAACACTTACCCTAAATCTAATGCTAACCCTAACCCTAACCGTAAACTTAACCCTACCCCTTACCCTTACCCTAACCTTAACCCTAACCCTAACCCTAAAACTAACCCTAACCCTAACCCTAAACCTTACCCTTACCCTAACCCCAAACCTAACCCTAACTCTAACCTTAACCCTAACCCTTACTGTAACCCTAACCCTAATCCTAACCCTAACCCTTACCCCTACACTAACCATAACCCTACCCCTAACCTTAACCCTAACCCTAACCCTAACCCCAAACCTAACCCTAACCCTATCCCTAACCCTATTCCTAGCTCTAACCCTAACCCTACCCTAAACCTTAACCTTACACTAAGCCTAACCCTAACCCTAACCCCTAACCCTAACCTGAACCCTAACCCTTACACTTACCCTAACCCTAACCCTAAACTTAACACTAACCCTCACACTAACCCTAACCCCAACAGTTTCCCTTACCGTAACACTAACACTAACCCTAACCCAAAACCTAACCCTTACCCTTACCCTAACCCTAACGCTAACCCTAACCCTTACCCTTACCCTTTCCCTAACCCTAACCTTAATGCTAACCCTAACCCTAACCCTAAACCTAACCCTGACCCTAACCCTAACCCTAACCCTAATCCTTACCCTAACCCTAACCCTAAATCTAACCCTAACCCTAACACTAACCCTAAACCTTACCCTAACCCTAACCCTAACCCTAACCCTCAACCTTTCCCTAACCCTAAACATAACCTTAACCGTAACCTTAACCCGAACCCTAACCCTTACACTTACCCTAATCCTAACCCTAACCCTAACCAACACCTTTACCTTACCCTAACCCTAACCCTAAACCCAACCCTAATCCTAACCCTAACCCCCAACAACTAACACTAACCCTAACCATAACCCTTACTCTTACCCTAACCCTAACCATAACCCTAACCCTAACACTAACACTGCCCTTAACCTAACCCTAAAGTTAACCCTAACCCTAACCCTAACCCTAACCCTAACCATAACCCTAACCCTAACGCTAACCCTAACTCTAACCCCTAACCCTAACCGTATCCCTAACCATAATGCTCACGCTAACCCTAACCCTAATCCTTAAGCTAACCCTAACCCTAAGGGTAAGGTTTAGGGTTAGAGTTAGGGTTAGGTGTTAGGGTTAGGTTTAGTGTAGGGTTAGGGAAAGGGTTAGGGTTAGTGTAAGGGTTAGGGTTAGTGTAAGGGTTAGGGTTAGGGAAAGGGTTAGGTTTAGGTTTAGGGTTAGGGTTAGGTTAAGGGTAAGTGTTAGGGTTGGGTTAGGGTTAGGGTTAGGTTTATGATAAGGGTTAAGGTTAGGGTTAGGTTTAGGGTAAGGGGTTAGGGTAAGGGTTAGCGTTAGGTTAAGTTTAGGGAAGGGTTACGGTTAGGGTTAGGGGTTAGGGTTAGGTTTGGTGTAGGGTTAGGAAAAGGGTCAGGGTTAGAGTAAGGGTTAGGGTGAGGGTTAGGGTAAGGGTTAGGGTTAGGTTTAGGGTTAGGATTAGGGTTAGAGTAAGGGTTAGGTTAAGTGTAAGAGTAAGGGTTAGGTTTAGGGTTAGGTTTTGGGTTAGGGGTTAGGGTTAGGGTTGGGGATAGGGTTACCCTTACCCTAACCCTAACCCTAAACATGACCCTAACCCTAACCCTAACCCAAACCCTTACCCTTACCCTAACCCTAACCCTAAACCTAACCCTAACCCTAACTCTAAACCTAACCCTAACCCTAAGCCTAACCGTAACCCTTACCCTTAGTCTTACCCTAACCGTAACCCTAACCCTAACACTTAAACTTACCCTAACCCTAAACCTAACACTAACCCTAACCCTAACCCTAACCCTTATCCTTACCCTAACCCTAACCCTAACCCTAACACTTACCCTTAGCCTAACCCTAACCCTAACCTAACCCCTAACCCTAAACTCAAGCCTAACCCTAACTCTACCACTTAACCTTACCCTTACCCTAACCCTAACACTAACCCTTACCCTAACCCTATCCCTAAACCTTACCCTAACCCTAAACCTAAACACTAACCCTAACCCTAACGCTCACCCTAAACCTAACCTTAACCCTAACCCTTTCCCTAACACTAACCCTAACCCTAACTCTTACCCTTACCCTAACCCTAACCCTAACCTTAACCCCAAACCTAAACCTAACACTAACCATTACCTTTACCCTAACCCTAACCCTAAACCTAAACCTAACCCTAACCATAACCCTTACCCTAACCCTAACCCTTACCCTAACCCTAATGCTAACCCTAACCCTAACCCTAACCCTTACCCTTACCCTGACCCTAACCCTAACTCTAACCTTAACCCTCAACCTAACCCTAACCCTAAACCTTACCCATACCCTAACCCTAACCCTTACCCTAACCCTAACCCTAAACCTAACCCTAACCCTAACCATAACCCTTACCCTAACCCTAACCCTTACCCTAACCCTAATGCTAACCCTAACCCTAAACCTAACCCTAACCCTAACCATAACCCTTACCCTAACCCTAACCCTTACCCTAACCCTAATGCTAACCCTAACCCTAACCCTAAACCTTACCCTTACCCTAACCCTAACCAGAAACCTAACCCTAAACCTAACCCTAACCCTTACCACTAAACCTAACCCTAACCCTAACCCTTACACTTGTCCTAACCCTAACTCTAGCACTAACCCTAACACTAACCCTAACACTTACACTTACCCTAACCCTAACCCTAAACCTAAACCTAAACCTAACCCTAACCCTTACTCTTACCCTTACCCTAACCCTAACCCTAACACTTACCCTTACCCGAACCCTAACTCTAACCCCTGACTATAACCCTAACCCGAACCCTAACTCTAACCCTTACCCATACCCTAATCCTAACCCTAACCCTCACACTAACCCTAACCTTTACCCTAACCGTTATCCTAACCCTAACCCTTACCCTAACCCTAACCCTAACCCTAACCCTTACCCTTACCCTCATCCTAACCCTAACCCTAATCTTAACCCCAAACCTAAACCTAACACTAACCCTTACCCTTACCTTAACCCTAACCATAAAACTAACACTAACCTTAACCCTAACCCTAACCCTTACCCTAAACCTAACCCTTACACTAACCCTAACCCTTTCCCTAACCCTAACACTAAACCTAACCCTTACCCTTACCTTAACCCTAAATCTAATCCTAACCCTAACCCTTACTCTAACCTTAACCCTTATACTTACCCTAACACTAACCCTAACCCTTACACTTACCCTTAGCCTAACCCTAACCCCTAACCCTAACTCTAACCCTAAACCTTACCCTTACCCTAAACGTAACCTTAACCCTAACCATAACCCTAACACTTACCCTATCCCTAACTCTAACCCTAAACCTAACTCTAGACCTTACCCTTACCCTAACCCTACCACAAACTTTAAAAATTATCCTTACCCTAAACCTATCCCTAACCCTTACCCTAACCCTAACCTAAC
This sequence comes from Megascapheus bottae, assembly GCA_024803745.1. Classification (NCBI taxonomy): domain Eukaryota; kingdom Metazoa; phylum Chordata; class Mammalia; order Rodentia; family Geomyidae; genus Megascapheus; species Megascapheus bottae. The sequence continues at coordinate 25,772 of JANJXV010000925.1, read as the reverse complement.
ACTTACCCTAACCCTAACCCTAACCCTAACCCTTACCCTAAACCTAACCCTAACCCTAACCCTCACCTTAACCCTAACTCTAACCCTAAACCTAAACCTAACCCCAAACCTAACCCTAAACCTAACCCTAACCCTAACCCTAACACTAAACCTAACCCTAACCCTAACCCTAACTCTAACACCTAACTCAAACCCTAACCCTAACCCTTACCCTGACCCTAACCCTAACCATAACCTTAATGCTAACCCTAACCCTAACCCTAACACTAACACTTAAATTAACACTAACCCTTACCCTAATCCTTACCCTAACCCAACCCTAACCCTACCCTTACCCTAACCGTAACCATAACCATAACCCTCACCCTTACCCAACCCTAAAACTTACCCTTACCCTAACCATAACCCTAACCTTAACCCCAAGCCTAACCCTAACACTAACCGTAACACTAACCCTAATTCTAACCCGTAACCCGTAACCCTAACCCTAACCTTAATGCTCACCCTAACCCTAACACTAACCCTAACACTAACCCTAACCCTAACCCTAACCCTTACCCTAACCCTAACACTATCCACAACCCTTACCCTTACCCTAAACCTAAACCTTTCCCTAAACCTAACCCTACCCCTAACCCTAAACCTAACCCTATCCCTAACAGTAACACTAACTCTAACCCCTAACCCTAACCGTAACCCTAAACCTAACCTTTACCCTTACAGTAACCCTAACATTAACCCTAAGCCTACCCTTAAAACTTACCCTTACCCTAAACCTAACCCTAAGTCTAACCCTAACCTTAACCCTAAACCTTACACTTACCTTAACCCTAACCCTAACCCTAACCCTAACCCTAAACCTTACCCATAGCATAACAATAACCCTGACCTAACCTTAAACCCTAACCCTAACCCTTACACTACCCTAAACCTAACCCTAACCTTAAGCCTAACCCTAACCCTAACCCTAACCCTAACTCTGAACCTAGACCTAACCCTAACCCTTACTCCTACCCTAACCCTAACCCTAACCCTAACCCTAACCTTAACCCTAACCCTTACCCTTACCCTAACCCTAACCCTAAACATGACCCTTACCCTAACCCTAACCCAAACCCTTACCCTTATCCTAACCCTAACCCTAAACCTAACCCTAACCCTAACTCTAAACCTAACCCTAACCCTAAGCCTAACCCTAAACATTACCCTAAACCTAACCCTAACACTTAACCTTACCGTAACTCTAACCCTAAACCTAACCCTAACCCTAACCCTAACCCTTATCCTTACCCTAACCCTAACCCAAACCCTAACACTTACCCTTAGCCTAACCCTAACCCTAAACCTAACCCCTAACCCTAAACTTAACCCTAACTCTAACTCTAACCCCGTACCCTTACCCTTGCCCTAACCCTAAACCAAACCTAACCCTAACCCTAAACCTTACCCTTACCCTACACCTAACCCTTACCTTAACCCTAAATCTAACTCTAACACTAACCCAAACACCTAACCCTAACCCTAACCCTAAAACTTACCCTTACCCTAACCCTAAACCTAACCCTAACCCTAACCCTAACCCTAATCCTAACCCTTACCATTACCCTAACTCTAACCATAACCTTAACCCTAACCCTAACACTAACACTAACCTAACCCTTACCCTAATCCTAACCATAACCCTAAACCTAACCCTTACACTCAACCTAAACTTAATCCTAAACCTAACCTTAACCCTTACCCTAACCCTAACGCTAACCCTAACCCTTACCATTACGTTAACCCTAAACCTAATCCTAACCCTAACCCTAAACCTTAACCATAACCGAAACCTAACCCTATCCTTAATGCTCACCCTAACCGTAACCCTAACCCTCACCATAACCCTAACCGTAACCCTAAACCTAACCTTTACCATAACCCTAACCCTAAACCGAACCCTAACCCTTACCCTTACCCTAACCCTAACCCAAAACTAACCCTAACCCTAACCCTAATCCTAACCCTTACCCTTACCCTAACCCTAACCCTAACACTAACCCTAAACCTAACACTTACCCTTACCCTAACCCTAACTTTAACCCTAACCCTAAACCTTACCTTAGCCCTAAATGTAACCCTAACCCTAATCCTAACTCCTAACCCTAACCATAAACCTAAACCTTACCCTTACCCTAACCCTAAACCTAACCCTAACCCTAACCCTAACCGTAAACCTTACACTTACATTAACCCTAACCCTAACCTTAAATCTAAACCTAACACTAACCCTAACCCTAAACCTTATCCTTACCCTAACTCTAAACCTAACCATAACCCCAAAACCTAACCCAACCCTAAATCCTTCCCCTTAACCTAACCCTACCCTAACCCTTTCCCTAACCATAAACATAACCCTAACTCTAACCCTAACTCTTACCCTTACCTTAACCCTAACCCTAAACCTAACCCTAAACCTTACCCTAACCCTAACCCTAACCCTTCCCCTAACCCTAACCCTAACCCTAACCCTAACCTTTATCCTAACCCTAAACCTAACCTAACCCTAACCCTTACCCTTACCCTTACCCTAACCCCAAACCTAAACCTAACACTAACCCTAACCCTTACCCTTACACTAACTCTAACCCTAAACCTAACCCTAACCCTTACCCCTAACCTAATCATAACCCTAACCCTAACCTTAACCCTAAAACTAACCCTAAACCCAAACCTATCCCTAACCCTATCCCTAACCCAATCCATAACCCCTAAACCTAATGCTAACCATAACCCTTACCCTTACCCTAAAACTAACCCTGACCCTTACCCTAACCCTAACCTAAGCCTAACACTAACCCTCACCTTAATCCCAACCCTAACACTAACCCTAACCCTAACACTTACCCTAACCCTAAACTAACCCTAACCCTAACCCTTACCCTTACCTTAACTCTAACCCTAAACCTAACCCTAGACCTTACCCTTACCCTAACCCTAACCGTACCCCTAACTCTAAACCTTATCCTCACCCCACACCTATCCCTAACCCTTACCCTAACCCTAACCCTAACACTAACCCTAACCCTTACTCTAAACCTAATCCTAACCCTAACCCTCACCTTAACCCTAACTCTAACCCTATCCCTAACCCTAACCCTAAACCTAACCCCAAACCATAACCCTAAACCTAACCCTTACCTTACCTTAACCCTAAAATTTACCCTTACCCTAACCATAACCCTAATCTTAACCCTAAGCCTAACCCTAACAATAACCCTAACACTAACGCTAATTCTAACCCCTAACCCTAACCCTAACCTTAATGCTCAACTTAACCCTAACCCTAACCCTAACACTAAACCTAACCCTAATCCTTGCCCTAACCCTCACCCTAACCCTAATCCTTACCCTAACCCTAATACTAACCACAACCCATACCCTTACCCTAACCCTAACCGTTACCCTAATCCTTACCCTACCCCTAACCTGAAACAAACCCTATCCCTAACCCTAACCCTAACCCTAAATCTAACCCCTAACCCTAACCGTAAACCTAACCCTAATCTTTACCCTTACCCTAACGCTAACCCTAACCCTAACGCTAACCTTAAAACTTACCCTTACCCTAAACCTAACCCTAACTCTAACCCTAACCTTAACCCTAACCCTTACACTTACCTTAACCCTAACACTAACCCTAACCCTAAACCTTACCCTTACCATTACAATAACCCTGACCCTAACCCTAAACCCTAACCCTAACCCGAACCCTAACCCTTACACTTACCCTAACCCTAAACCTAACCTTAACACTAACCCTAACCCTAACCCTAACCCTAAATCGGAACCTAAACCTAAACCTAACCCTTACCTGTACTCTAATCCTAACCCTAAACCTAACCCGAACCTTAACCCTAACCCTTACCCTTACCCTAACCCTAACCGTAAACATGACCCTAACCCTACCCTAACCCAAACCCTTACCCTTACCCTAAACCTAACCCTAAACCTAACCCTAACCCTAACTCTAAACCTAACCCTAAACCTAAACCTAACCCTAACCCTTACCCTTAGTCTTACCCTAACCCTAACCCTAACACTTAACCTTACACTAACCCTAACCCTAAACCTAACCCTAACCCTTATCCTTACCCTAACCCTAACCCAAACTCTAACACTTACCCTTAGCCTAACCCTAAACCTAAACCTAACCCCTAACCCTAAACTTAACCCTAACCCATACCCTTACCCTAATCCTAACCCTAACCTTAACCCCAACCCTAAACCTAACCCTAACCATTACCCTTACCCTAACCCTAACCCTAAACCTAACCCTAACCCTAACCCTTACCCTAACCCTAACACTTACCCTAAATCTAATGCTAACCCTAACCCTAACCGTAAACTTAACCCTACCCCTTACCCTTACCCTAACCTTAACCCTAACCCTAACCCTAAAACTAACCCTAACCCTAACCCTAAACCTTACCCTTACCCTAACCCCAAACCTAACCCTAACTCTAACCTTAACCCTAACCCTTACTGTAACCCTAACCCTAATCCTAACCCTAACCCTTACCCCTACACTAACCATAACCCTACCCCTAACCTTAACCCTAACCCTAACCCTAACCCCAAACCTAACCCTAACCCTATCCCTAACCCTATTCCTAGCTCTAACCCTAACCCTACCCTAAACCTTAACCTTACACTAAGCCTAACCCTAACCCTAACCCCTAACCCTAACCTGAACCCTAACCCTTACACTTACCCTAACCCTAACCCTAACCCTAACCCTAACACTTACCCTTACCCTAACCCTAACCCGAACCCTAACCCTAACCCCTGACTATAACCCTAACCCGAACCCTAACTCTAACCCTTACCCATACCCTAATCCTAACCCTAACCCTCACACTAACCCTAACCTTTACCCTAACCGTTACCCTAACCCTAACTCTTACCCTAACCCTAACCCTTACCCTTACCCTCATGCTAACCCTAACCCTAATCTTAACCCCAAACCTAAACCTAACACTAACCCTTACCCTTACCTTAACCCTAACCATAAAACTAACACTAACCTTAACCTAACCCTAACCCTTACCCTAAACCTAACCCTTACACTAACCCTAACCCTTTCCCTAACCCTAACACTAAACCTAACCCTAACCCCTAACCCTAACTCTAACCCTAAACCTTACCCTTACCCTAAACCTAACCTTAACCCTAACCCTAACCCTAACACTTACCCTATCCCTAACCCCAACCCTAAGCCTAAACCTAACCCTAACACTTACCATTACCGGAACCCTAAACCTGACCCTCACCCTAACCTTACCCTAACCCTAACCCTAACCACTAACCCTAAACCTAACCCTAACCCTAAACCTTACCCATATCCTAACCCTAACCCTAACCCTAACCCTAACCCTAACACTTACCCTTAACTTAACCCTAACCCTGACGCTAACCCTAAACCTAACCCTAACCCTAACACTAAACCTAAACCTAACCCTAACCCTAAGAATTACCCTTACCCTAACCATAACCCTAACCCTAACCGTTACCCTAACCCTAACCCTAATGCTAACCATAACCATAACCCTAACATTAACCCTAACCCTTACCCTTACCCTAACCCTAACCCTAACCCCTAACCCTAAACCTAATCCTAAACCTAACCCTAACCCTTACCCTAACCCTAACACTAACGCTCACCCTAACCCTAACCCTAACCTTAACCCTAACCCTAACACTTACCCTTACCCTAACCCTAACCCTAACCGTTACCCTAACCCTAATTCTAAAGCTAACCCTAACCCTAACCCTAAAACTAACCCTAACCCTTACCCCTACCCTACCCCTAACCATAACCCTAACCCAAAACTTCACCCTAACCCTAAACCTAACCCTAACCCTAACCCTTACCCTACCCTTAACCTTACCCTAACCCTAACCTGAACTTCAACCCTAACCCTTACCCTTACCCTAACCCAAACCCTAACCCTAAACCTTAATCTAACCCTAACACTGACCCTTACCCTTACCCTTACCCTAACGCTAACCCTAACCCTAACCCTAAACCTTACCCTTACCCTAAACCTAACATTAACCCTTACCTTAACCCTAACCCTAACACTTAAACTTACCTTAACCCTAAGCCTAACTCTAAACCTAACACTAACCCTAAACCTCAACCTTACCCTTACCCTAACCCTAACCCTAACCCTAACCCCTACCAATAACCCTAACCCTTACCCTACCCTAACCCCAACCCTAACCTTAACCCTAACCCTAACACTAACCCTAACCCTTACCCTAACCCTAACCCTAAACTTAATGCTAACCGTAACGCTAACCCTAAAACTTACCCTATCCCTAACACTAATCCTTACCCTACCCCTAACCCTAACCCTAACCCTAAACCTTACCCTTTCCCTAACCCTAACCCCAACCCTAATCCTAACCCTAAGCCTAACACTAACCCTAACACTTACCCTTACCGAACCCTAAACCTGATCCTAACCCTAACCGTACCCTAACCCTAACCCTAATCCTAACCCTAAGACTAACCATAATCCCAACACTTACCCTTACCCGAACCCTAAACCTGACCTAACCCCTACCCCAACCCAAACCCTTACCCTACCCAAACCCAAACCCTAACCTTAAGCCTAACCCTAACACTAACCCTAACCCTTACCCTAACCCTAAACCTTACCCTAACCCTAACTCTAACCTTAAACCTTACCCTTACCCTTATCCTAACCCTAACCCTAATCTTAACCCCAACACTAAACCTAACACTAACCCTTACCCTTACCCTAACCCTAACCATAAAACTAACCCTTACACTAACCCTAACACTAAACCTAACACTAACCCCTAACCCTAACCCTAACCCTAAACCTTACCCTTACCCTAAACGTAACCTTAACCCTAACCCTAACCCTAACACTTACCCTAACCCTAATACTAACCCTAAAACTAACCCTAACCCTAAACCTAACCCAAACCTAACCCTAACCCTAAACATAACCCTAAACTTACCCTAACCCTAATCCTAACCCTTACCCATACCCTAACCCTAACCCTAACCCTAACCCTAACCCAAACCTTCACCCTAACCCTAAACCTATCCCTAACCCCAACCCTAACCATTACCCTACCCTAAACCTTATCCTAACCCTTACCCTAACCCTAACCAGAACCTTAACCCTAACCCTTACCCTTACCCTAACCCAAACCCTAACCCTAAACCTTACCCTAACCCTAACCCTAACCCTTACCCTTACCCTAGCCCTAACCCTAAACCTAATCTGAAACCTAACCCTAACCCTAACCCCTACCGTTACCCTTACCCTAACGCTAACCCTAACCCTAACCCTAAACCTTACCCTTACCCTAAACCTAACCCTAACCCTTACCCTAACCCTAACCCTAACCCTAACCCTTACACTTATCTTAACACTAACACTAACCCTAACACTAACCCCAACCTTAAACCTTACCCTTACCCTAACCCTAACCCTAACCCTAAACCCTACCCCTAACTCTAACCCTTACCCTTACCCTAACCCAAACCATAACCTTAAGCCTTACCCTAACTATAACCCTAACAGTTACCCTAACCCTAACGCTAACCCTAACCCTTAACCTAATCCTAACCCTAATCCTTACCCTACCCCTAACCCTAACCCTAACTCTAACCTTTACCCTTTCCCTAACCCTAACCCTAACCCTAACCCTAAACCTTACCCTTACCTTTACACTAACCCTAACCGAAACCCTAACCAAAACCTTAACCCTAACCCTAACTGTAAACGTAAACCTTACACTTACGCTTACCCTAACCCTAACCCTAAACCTAAACCTAAACCTAACCCTAACCCTAACCCTTACACTAATCCTAACCCTACTCCCTAACCCTTACCCTAACCCTAACCCTTACCCTTACCCTAACCCTTACCCTAACCCTAACCCTAACACTTACCCTTACCCTAACCCTAACCCTAAGCCTAAGCCTAAAACTAAATGTAAAACTTACCCTTACCCTAAACCAAACCCTGACCCTAACTCTAACCGGAACCCCTAACCCTAAACCTAAACCTAAACCTAACCCTTGCCCTTCTCCTAACCCTAAACCTAACCCTAACACTTACCCTTACCCTAACCCTAACCCTAACCCAAGCCCTAACCCTAACCCTTACTCTTACCCTAACGCTAACCATAACCCTAACCCTAACACTAACACTACCCTTTCCCTACCCCTAACCATAACCCTAACCCTAACACTAACACTACCCTTACCCTAACCCTAACCCTAAACCTTACCCTAAACCCTAACCCAAAACCTAACCCTAACCCTAACCCTTACCCTTACCCTAACCCTAACCCTAAATCTAACCCTAACCCTAACGCTAAACCTAATCCTAATCCTTACCCTAAACCTAACCCTAAGCCTTAACCTAACCCTAACCCTTTCCATAAACCTAACCCGAACACAAATTCTAACCCTAAACATAAACCAAAACCTAACCCTAAACCTATCCGTAACCCTTACCCTTACCCTAACAATAACCCTAAACCTAAACCTAATGCTAACCCTAACCCTAACCCTAACCCTAACCCTAACCCTTACCGTTATCCTAATCCTAACTCTAACCCTAACCCAACCCTAACACTTTCCCTTACCCTAACCCTAATCCTAACCCTAACCCTAACCCTTACCCTAACCCTAACCCTAACCCTAACCCTAACCCTTACCTTTACCCTAAACCTACCCGTAACGTTAACCAAAACACTAAACCTAACTCTAACCCTTAACCTTCCCTAACCCTAACCCTAAACCTAACCCTAACCCAACACCTAACCCTTACCATTACCCTAACCTTAAGCCTAACCCTAACCCTAAAACGAACCCTATCCCTAACCCTAACCCTTACCCTTACCCCAAACACAAACCTAACCCTAACACTAACCCTAACACTTAACCTTACACTAACCCTAACCCTAAACCTAACCCTAACCCTTACCCGTACCCTAATCATAACCCTAACCCTAACCTTAACCCTAACCCTAACGCTAACCCCAAACCTAACCATAACCCTATCCCTAACCCTTACCCTAATCCCTAACCCTAATGCTAACCCTAACCCTTACCCATACCTTAAACCTAACCCTAACCCTTACACTAACCCTAACCTAACCCTAACCCTAACCCTCACCTTAACCCTAACCCTAACACTAACCCTAACACTTACCCTAACCCTAAACTAACCCTAACCCTAACCCTTACCCTTACCTTAACTCTAACCCTAAACCTAACTCTAGACCTTACCCTTACCCTAACCCTACCACAAACTCTAAAAATTATCCTTACCCTAAACCTATCCCTAACCCTTACCCTAACCCTAACCTAACACTTACCCTAACCCTAACCCTAACCCTAACCCTTACCCTAAACCTAACCCTAACCCTAACCCTCACCTTAACCCTAACTCTAACCCTAACCCTAAACCTAACCCCAAACCTAACCCTTACCCTAACCCTAACCCTAACACTAACACTAAACCTAACCCTAACCCTAACCCTAACTCTAACACCTAAGCCAAACCCTAACCCTAACCCTTACCCTGACCCTAACCCCAACCATAACCTTAATGCTAACCCTAACCCTAACCCTAACACTAACACTTACCCTAACACTAACTCTAACCCTAATCCTTACCCTAACCCAACCCTAACCCTACCCTTACCCTAACCGTAACCATAACCCTAACCCTTACCCTTACCCTAACACTAAAACTTACCCTTACCCTAACCATAACCCTAACCTTAACCCCAAGCCTAACCCTAACACTAACGGTAACACTAACCCTAATTCTAACCCCTAACCCTAACCCTAACCCTAACCTTAATGCTCACCCTAACCCTAACACTAACCCTAACACTAACCCTAACCCTAATCCTTACCCTTACCCTAATCCTAACCCTAACCCTTACACTAACCCTAACACTATCCACAACCCTTACCCTTACCCTAAACCTAAACCTTACCCCAAACCTAACCCTACCCCTAACCCGAAACCTAACCCTATCCCTAACACTAACACTAACTCTAAGCCCTAACCCTAACCGTAACCCTAAACCTAACCTTTACCCTTACAGTAACCCTAACCCTAACCTTAAGCCTAACCTTAAAACTTACCCTTACCCTAAACCTAACCCTAACTCTAACCCTAACCTTAACCCTAAACCTTACACTTACCTTAACCCTAACCCTAACCCTAACCCTAACCCTAAACCTTACCCATAGCATAACAATAACCCTGACCTAACCCTAAACCCTAAAACTAACCCTTACACTACCCTAACCCTAACCCTAACCTTAACCCTAACCCTAACCCTAACCTTAACCCTAACCCTAACCCTAACCCTAAGCCTAACCCTAACTCTGAACCTAAACGTAACCCTAACCCTTACCCCTACCCTAACCCTAACCCTAACCCTAACCCTAACCTTAACCCTAACCCTTACCCTTACCCTAACCCTAACCCTAAACATGACCCTTACCCAAACCCTAACCCAAACCCTTACCCTTATCCTAACCCTAACCCTAAACCTAACCCTAACCCTAACTCTAAACCTAACCCTAACCCTAAGCCTAACCCTAAACCTTACCCTAAACCTAACCCTAACACTTAACCTTACCGTAACTCTAACCCTAAACCTAACCCTAACCCCAGCCCTAACCCTTATCCTTACCCTAACCCTAACCCAAACCCTAACACTTACCCTTAGCCTAACCATAACCCTAAACCTAACCCCTAACCCTAAACTTAACCCTAACTCTAACTCTAACCCTTACCCTTACCCTTACCCTAACCCCAAACCTAAACCTAACACTAACCCTAACCCATACCCTTACACTAACCCTAACCCTAAACCTAACCCTAACCCTTACCCCTAACCTAATCATAACCCTAACCCTAACCTTAACCCTAACCCTAACCCTAAACCCAAACCTAACCCTAACCCTATCCCTAACCCAATCCATAAACCTAATGCTAACCCTAACACTTACCCTTACCCTAAAACTAACCCTAATCCTTACCCTAACCCACACCTAACCCTAACACTAACCCTCATCTTAATCCCAACCCTAACACTAACCCTAACCCTAACTCTTACCCTAACCCTAAACTAACCCTAACACTAACCCTTACCCTTACCTTAACTATAACCCTAAACCTAACCCTAGACCTTACCCTTACCCTAACCCTAACCGTACCCCTAACTCTAAACCTTATCCTCACCCCACACCTATCCCTAACCCTTACCCTAACCCTAACCCTAACCCTTACCCTAAACCTAACCCTAACCCTAACCCTCACCTTAACCCTAACTCTAACCCTAAACCTAACCCTAACCCTAAACCTAACCCCAATCCGTAACCCTAACCCTAACCCTTACCCTTACCTTAACCCTAAAACTTACCCTTACCCTAACCATAACCCTAATCTTAACCCTAAGCCTAACCCTAACAATAACCCTAACACTAACCCTAATTCTAACCCCTAACCCTAACCCTAACCTTAATGCTCAACTTAACCCTAACCCTAACCCTAACACTAAACCTAACCCTAATCCTTGCCCTAACCCTAACCCTAACCCTAATCCTTACCCTAACCCTAATACTAACCACAACCCTTACCCTTACCCTTACCCTAACCATAACCGTTACCCTAACCCTTACCCTACCCCTAACCTGAAACCTAACCCTATTCCTAACCCTAACCCTAACCCTAAATCTAACCCCTAACTCTAACCGTAAACCTAACCCTAATCTTTACCCTTACCCTAACGCTAACCCTAACCCTAACCCTAACCTTAAAACTTACCCTTACCCTAAACCTAATCCTAACTCTAACCCTACCCTTAACCCTAACCTTTACGCTTACCTTAACCCTAACCCTAACCCTAACCCTAACCCTAAACCTTACCCTTACCATTACAATAACCCTGACCCTAACCCTAAACCCTAACCCTAACCCGAAGCCTAACCCTTACACTTACCCTAACCCTAAACCTAACCTTAACACTAACCCTAACCCTAACCCTAACCCTAACCCTAACTCTGAACCTAAACCTAAACCTAACCCTTACCCGTACTCTAATCCTAACCCTAAAACTAACCCGAACCTTAACCCTAACCCTTACCCTTACCCTAACCCTAACCCTAAACATGACCCTAACACTACCCTAACCCAAACCCTTACCCTTACCCTAACCCTAACCCTAAACCTAACCCTAACCCTAACTCTAAACCTAACCCTAACCCTAAACCTAACCCTAACCCTTACCCTTAGTCTTACCCTAACCCTAACCCTAACACTTAACCTTACAATAACCCTAACCCTAAACCTAACCCTAAACCTAACCCTAACCCTTATCCTTACCCTAACCCTAACCCAAACTCTAACACTTACCCTTAGCCTAACCCTAAACCTAAACGTAACCCCTAACCCTAAACTTAACCCTAACCCATACCCTTACCCTAACCCTAACCCTAACCTTAACCCCAACCCTACACCTAACCCTAACCATTACCCTTACCCTAACCCTAACCCTAAACCTAACCCTAACCCTAACCCTTACCCTAACCCTAACCCTTACCCTAAATCTAATGCTAACCCTAACCCTAACCGTAAACTTAACCCTACCCCTTACCCTTACGCTAACCTTAACCCTAACAATAACCCTAAAACTAACCCTAACCCTAACCCTAAACCTTACCCTTACCCTAACCCCAAACCTAACCCTAACTCTAACCTTAACCCTAACCCTTACTGTAACCCTAACCCTAATCCTAACCCTAACCCTTACCCCTACCCTAACCATAACCCTACCCCTAACCTTAACCCTAACCCTAACCCTACCCCAAACCTAACCCTAACCCTATCCCTAACTCTATCCCTAGCTCTAACCCTAACCCTACCCTAAACCTTACCCTTACACTAAGCCTAACCCTAACCATAACCCCTAACCCTAACCTGAACCCTAACCACTACACTTACCCTAACCCTACCCCTAACCTTTACACTAACTCTAACACTAACCCTAACCCCAACACTTACCCTTACCGTAACCCTAACCCTAAACCTAACCCGAAACCTAACCCTAACCTTACCCTTAACCTAACCCTAACCCTAGCACTAACACTAACCCTTACCCTAACCCTAACCCTAACCCTAATCCTCATCCTAACCCTAACCCTAAACCTAACCCTTACCCTTTCCCTAACCATAACCCTAACCCTTATCCTAACCCTAACCCTAACCATATTCCTTACCCTGTAATTAACCCTAAACCTAACCCTAACTCTAACCATTACCCTTACCCTAAACCTTACCCTAACCCTAACTCTAAACCTAAACCTAACCCTAAACCTTACCCCTACCCTAACCCTAACCATAACCCTAACCCTAACCTTAACCCTAAACCTTACTCTTATCCTAACCCTAACCCTAAACTTGACCCTAACCCTAACCCTAACCCTAACCCAAACCCTTACCCTTACCCTAACACTAACGCTATACCTAACCCTAACCCTAACTCTAAATCTAACCCTAACACTAAGCCTAACCCTAACCCTTACCCTTAGTCTTACCCTAAAACTAACCCTAACCCTAACACTTAACCTTACCCTAACCCTAACCCTAAACCTAACCCTAACCCTAACTCTAACCCTAACCCTTATCCTTACCCTAACCCTAACCCTAACCCTAACACTTACCCTTATCCTAACCCTAACCCTAAACCTAACCCCTAACCCTAAACTCAACCCTAACCCTAACTCTAACCCTTACCCTTACCCTAACCCTAACCCTAACCCTTACCCTAACCCCAACACTTACCCTTACCGTAACCCTAACCCTAAACCTAACCCGAAACCTAACCCTAACCTTACCCTTAACCTAACCCTAACCCTAGCACTAACACTAACCCTTACCCTAACCCTAACCCTAACCCTAATCCTCATCCTAACCCTAACCCTAAACCTAACCCTTACCCTTTCCCTAACCATAACCCTAACCCTTATCCTAACCCTAACCCTAACCCTATTCCTTACCCTGTAATTAACCCTAAACCTAACCCTAACTCTAACCATTACCCTTACCCTAAACCTTACCCTAACCCTAACTCTAAACCTAAACCTAACCCTAAACCTTACCCCTACCCTAACCCTAACCATAACCCTAACCCTAACCTTAACCCTAACCCTTACTCTTATCCTAACCCTAACCCTAAACATGACCCTAACCCTAACCCTAACCCAAACCCTTACCCTTACCCTAACACTAACGCTATACCTAACCCTAACCCTAACTCTAAATCTAACCCTAACACTAAGCCTAACCCTAACCCTTACCCTTAGTCTTACCCTAAACCTAACCCTAACCCTAACACTTAACCTTACCCTAACCCTAACCCTAAACCTAACCCTAACCCTAACTCTAACCCTAACCCTTATCCTTACCCTAACCCTAACCCTAACCTTAACACTTACCCTTATCCTAACCCTAACCCTAAACCTAACCCCTAACCCTAAACTCAACCCTAAACCTAACTCTAATCCTTACCCTTACCCTAACCCTAACCCTAACCCTTACCCTAACCCTAACACTAACCCTAACCCTTACCCTTACCCTAACCCTAACCATAACCTTAACCCCAACCCTAAACTTAACACTAACCATTGCCCTTACCCTAACCCTAAAGCTAACCCTAACCCTAAACATAACCCTTACCCTAACAGTAACCCTTACCCTAACCCTAATGCTAACCCTAACCCTAACCCTAACCCTTACCCTTACCCTAACGCTAACCCTAACCCTAAACTTAACCCTCACCCTAACCCTAACCCTAAACCATACCCATACTCTAACACTAACCCTAAAGCTAACCCTAACACTAATCCTATCCCTAACCCTTACCCATACCCTAACCCTAACCCTAAATCTAATCCTAACCCTAACCCTAATCCTAACCCTAACACCTAACCCTAACCCTTACCCTAAACCTAACCCTAAACCTAACGCTAAACCTAAACCTAACCCTTACCCCTACACCTAAACCTAACCCTAACCCTTACCCTTATCCTAACCCTAACTCTAACACTAACCCTAACACAAACCCTAACACTTACCCTTACCCTAACGCTAACCCTAACCCTAAACCTAAACCTAACCCTACCCTAACACTTACCCTCAAGCTTACCCTAACCCTAACCCTAACACTAACCCTAACACTTACCCTCAATCTAACCCTAACCCAAACCATAACCCTAACCCCTGACACTAACCCTAACCCTAACCCTAACCCTAACCCTTACCCTTACCCTAATCCTAACCCTAACCCTAACCCTCACACTAACCCTAACCTTTACCCTAACCCTAACCCTAACACTAACCCCTAACCCTAACCCTAATCCTAACGATCACCCTAACTGTTACCCTAACCCTAACCCTTAACCTAACCCTAACCCTAATCTTAACCTCAAGCCTAACCCTAACCCTAACCCTAACACTAACCTTAACTCTAACCCCTAACCCTAACCCTAAACCTAAACTTAATGATCATGCTAACCCTAACCCTAACACTTACCTAACACTAACCCTAAACCTAATCCTTACCCTAACCCTAACCCTAACCCTAAGCCTAACCCTTAACCAAACCCTAACACTAACCACAACCCTTACCCTTACCCTAACCCTAACCCTTACACTAACCCTAAGCCTAACTCTAACCCCTAACCCTAACCGTAACCCTAACCCTAACCGTAACCCTTCCCCTTACCCTAACACTAACCCTAACCCTAACCCTAACCCTAACCTTAAACCTTACCCTTACCCTAAACCTAACCCTAACCCTTACCCTAACCTTAACTCTAACACTAACCCTAAATCTTACACTTACCTTAACCCTAACCCTAACCCTAACTCTAACCCTAAACCTTACCCTTACCCTAACCCTAACCCTAACCCTAACTCTAACCCTTACCCTAACCCTAACCCTAACCCTGATCCTTACCCTAACCATAACCCTAACCCTAACCTTAACCCTAACCCTTACCCTTTCCCTAACCCTAACCCTAAACCTAACCCTAACCCTAACTCTAACCCTAAACCTTACCCTAACCCTAACCCTAACCCTAACCCTAACCCTAAACCTTACCCTAACCCTATCCCTAACCCTTACACTAACCCAAACCCTAAATATTACCCTAACCCTAACCCTAACCCTTAGCCTTACCCTAACCCTAACCGTAACCCCAAGCCTAAACCTAACTCTAACCCTAACCCTAACCCTTACCCTAAAACTAACCCTTACCCTAACCCCAAACATAACCCTAACCCTAACCCTAACACTTACCCTTTCCCAAACCCTAACCCTGATCCTTACCCTAACCCTAACAATAACCCTAATCCTTACCCTAAACCTAACACTAACCCTTAACCTTTCATTAACCCTAACCCTATCCTAACCCTAACCCTTACCCTTACCCTAACCCTTACCCTAACCCTAACCCTAACACTCACCCTAACACTTACCCTTACCCTAACCCTAACCCTAAACCTAACCCTAAACCTAACCCTAACCCTAACCCTAAATCTAACCCCTAACCCTAACCCTAACAATAAACCTTACCCTTACCCTACCCCTAACCATAACCTTAATGCTAACCCTAACCCTAACCCTAACACTACCCCTCACCCTAACACTAACCCTAACCCTAATCCTTACCCTAACCCTAACCCTAACCCTTACCCTAACGGTAACACTAACCCTAACTTTAACCCTAACCCTTACCCTTACCCTAACCCTAACCCTAACCCTAAACCTACCCTAATCCTAACTGTAACCCTAAACCTTACCCTAACACTAACCCTAACACTAAACCTAATCCTTACCCTAACCCTAACCCTAACACACTTACCCTAACCCTAACCCTAACCTTAACACCTAGCCTAACCCTAACCTTAACACTAACCCTGACTCTAACCCCTAACCCTAACCCTAACCCTAACCTTAATGCTCACCCTAACCCTAATTCCAACACTTAACCTAACACTGACCCTAACCCTAATCCTTACCCTAACCCTAACCCTAACCCTAACCCAAACCCTTACCCTTACCCTAACACTAACGCTATAACTAACCCTAACCCTAACTCTAAATCTAACCCTAACACTAAGCCTAACCCTAACCCTTACCCTTAGTCTTACCCTAAACCTAACCCTAACCCTAACAATTAACCTTACCCTAACCCTAACCCTAAACCAAACCCTAACCCTAACTCTAACCCTAACCCTTATCCTTACCCTAACCCTAACCCTAACCCTAACACTTACCCTTATCCTAACCCTAACCCTAAACCTAACCCCTAACCCTAAACTCAACCCTAACCCTAACTCTAACCCTTACCCTTACCCTAACCCTAACCCTAACCCTTACCCTAACCCTAACACTAACCCTAACCCTTACCCTTACCCTAACCCTAACCATAACCTTAACCCCAACCCTAAACTTAACACTAACCATTGCCCTTACCCTAACCCTAAAGCTAACCCTAACCCTAACCATAACCCTTACCCTAACAGTAACCCTTACCCTAACCCTAATACTAACCCTAACCCTAACCCTAACCCTTACCCTTACCCTTACCCTAACGCTAACCCTAACCCTAAACTTAACCCTCACCCTAACCCTAACCCTAAACCATACCCATACTCTAACCCTAACCCTAAAGCTAACCCTAACCCTAATCCTATCCCTAACCCTTACCCATACCCTAACCCTAACCCTAAATCTAATCCTAACCCTAACCCTAATCCTAACCCTAACACCTAACCCTAACCCTAACCCTAACCCTTACCCTTACCCTAAACCTAACCCTAAACCTAACGCTAAACCTAACCCTAACCCTTACCCCTACACCTAAACCTAACCCTAACCCTTACCCTTATCCTAACCCTAACTCTAACACTAACCCTAACACAAACCCTAACACTTACCCTTACCCTAACGCTAACCCTAACCCTAAACCTAAACCTAACCCTACCCTAACACTTACCCTCAAGCTTAACCTAACCCTAACCCTAACACTAACCCTAACACTTACCCTCAATCTAACCCTAACCCAAACCATAACCCTAACCCCTGACACTAACCCTAATCCTAACCCTAACCCTAACCCTTACCCTTACCCTAATCCTAACCCTAACCCTAACCCTCACACTAACCCTAACCTTTACCCTAACCCTAACCCTAACACTTACCCCTAACCCTAACCCTAATCCTAACGATCACCCTAACTGTTACCCTAACCCTAACCCTTAACCTAACCCTAACCCTAATCTTAACCCCAAGCCTAACCCTAACCCTAACACTAACACTAACCTTAACTCTAACCCCTAACCCTAACCCTAAACTTAATGATCATGCTAACCCTAACCCTAACACTTACCTAACACTAACCCTAAACCTAATCCTTACCCTAACCCTAACCCTAACCCTAAGCCTAACCCTTAACCAAACCCTAACACTAACCACAACCCTTACCCTTACCCTAACCCTAACCCTTACCCTAACCCTAAGCCTAACTCTAACCCCTAACCCTAACCGTAACCCTAACCCTAACCGTAACCCTTACCCTTACCCTAACACTAACCCTAACCCTAACCCTAACCTTAAACCTTACCCTTACCCTAAACCTAACCCTAACCCTTACCCTAACCTTAACTCTAACACTAACCCTAAATCTTACACTTACCTTAACCCTAACCCTAACCCTAACTCTAACCCTAAACCTTACCCTTACCCTAACCCTAACCCTAACCCTAACCCTAACCCTTACCCTAACCCTAACCCTAACCCTAATCCTTACCCTAACCATAACCCTAACCCTAACCTTAACCCTAACCCTTACCCTTTCCCTAACCCTAACCCTAAACCTAACCCTAACCCTAACTCTAACCCTAAACCTTACCCTAACCCTAACCCTAACCCTAACCCTAAACCTTACCCTAACCCTATCCCTAACCCTTACACTAACCCAAACCCTAAATATTACCCTAACCCTAACCCTAACCCTTAGCCTTACCCTAACCCTAACCGTAACCCCAAGACTAAACCTAACTCTAACCCTAACCCTAACCCTAACCCTAACGCTTACCCTAAAACTAACCCTTACCCTAACCCCAAACATAACCCTAACCCTAACCCTAACACTTACCCTTTCCCAAACCCTAACCCTGATCCTTACCCTAACCCTAACAATAACCCTAATCCTTACCCTAAACCTAACACTAACCCTTAACCTTTCATTAACCCTAACCCTATCCTAACCCTAACCCTTACCCTTACCCTAACCCTTACCCTAACCCTAACCCTAACACTCACCCTAACACTTACCCTTACCCTAACCCTAACCCTAAACCTAACCCTAAACCTAACCCTAACCCTAACCCTAAATCTAACCCCTAACCCTAACCCTAACAATAAACCTTACCCTTACCCTAACCCTAACCATAACCTTAATGCTAACCCTAACCCTAACCCTAACACTACCCCTCACCCTAACACTAACCCTAACCCTAATCCTTACCCTAACCCTAACCCTAACCCTTACCCTAACGGTAACACTAACCCTAACTTTAACCCTAACCCTTACCCTTACCCTAACCCTAACCCTAACCCTAAACCTACCCTAATCCTAACTGTAACCCTAAACCTTACCCTAACACTAACCCTAACACTAAACCTAATCCTTACCCTAACCCTAACCCTATCCCTAACCCTAACACACTTACCCTAACCCTAACCCTAACCTTAACATCAAGCCTAACCCTAACCTTAACACTAACCCTAACTCTAACCCCTAACCCTAACCCTAACCCTAACCTTAATGCTCACCCTAACCCTAACTCCAACACTTAACCTAACACTAACCCTAACCCTAATCCTTACCCTAACCCTAACCCTAACCCTTCCCCTAACCCTAACACTAACCCTAACCCTAACCCTAACCCAAACCCTTACCCTTACCCTAACACTAACGCTATACCTAACCCTAAACCTAACTCTAAATCTAACCCTAACACTAAGCCTAACCCTAACCCTTACCGTTAGTCTTACTCTAAACCTAACCCTAACCCTAACAATTAACCTTACCCTAACCCTAACCCTAAACCAAACCCTAACCCTAACTCTAACCCTAACCCTTATCCTTACCCTAACCCTAACCCTAACCCTAACACATACCCTTATCCTAACACTAACCCTAAACCTAACCCCTAACCCTAAACTCAACCCTAACCCTAACTCTAACCCTTACCCTTACCCTAACCCTAACCCTAACCCTTACCCTAACCCTAACACTAACCCTAACCCTTACCCTTACCCTAACCCTAACCATAACCTTAACCCCAACCCTAAACTTAACACTAACCATTGCCCTTACCCTAACCCTAAAGCTAACCCTAACCCTAACCATAACCCTTACCCTAACAGTAACCCTTACCCTAACCCTAATACTAACCCTAACCCTAACCCTAACCCTTACCCTTACCCTTACCCTAACGCTAACCCTAACCCTAAACTTAACCCTCACCCTAACCCTAACCCTAAACCATACCCATACTCTAACCCTAACCCTAAAGCTAACCCTAACCCTAATCCTATCCCTAACCCTTACCCATACCCTAACCCTAACCCTAAATCTAATCCTAACCCTAACCCTAATCCTAACCCTAACACCTAACCCTAACCCTAACCCTAACCCTTACCCTTACCCTAAACCTAACCCTAAACCTAACGCTAAACCTAACCCTAACCCTTACCCCTACACCTAAACCTAACCCTAACCCTTACCCTTATCCTAACCCTAACTCTAACACTAACCCTAACACAAACCCTAACACTTACCCTTACCCTAACGCTAACCCTAACCCTAAACCTAAACCTAACCCTACCCTAACACTTACCCTCAAGCTTAACCTAACCCTAACCCTAACACTAACCCTAACACTTACCCTCAATCTAACCCTAACCCAAACCATAACCCTAACCCCTGACACTAACCCTAACCCTAACACTAACACTAACCCTTACCCTTACCCTAATCCTAACCCTAACCCTCACACTAACCCTAACCTTTACCCTAACCCTAACCCTAACACTAACCCCTAACCCTAACCCTAATCCTAACGATCACCCTAACTGTTACCCTAACCCTAACCCTTAACCTAACCCTAACCCTAATCTTAACCCCAAGCCTAACCCTAACCCTAACCCTAACACGAACCTTAACTCTAACCCCTAACCCTAACCCTAACCCTAAACTTAATGATCATGCTAACCCTAACCCTAACACTTACCTAACACTAACCCTAAACCTAATCCTTACCCTAACCCTAACCCTAACCCTAAGCCTAACCCTTAACCAAACCCTAACACTAACCACAACCCTTACCCTTACCCTAACCCTAACCCTTACCCTAACCCTAAGCCTAACTCTAACCCCTAACCCTAACCGTAACCCTAACCCTAACCGTAACCCTTACCCTTACCCTAACACTAACCCTAACCCTAACCCTAACCTTAAACCTTACCCTTACCCTAAACCTAACCCTAACCCTTACCCTAACCTTAACTCTAACACTAACCCTAAATCTTACACTTACGTTAACCCTAACCCTAACCCTAACTCTAACCCTAAACCTTACCCTTACCCTAACCCTAACCCTTACCCTAACCCTAACCCTAACCCTAATCCTTACCCTAACCATAACCCTAACCCTAACCTTAACCCTAACCCTTACCCTTTCCCTAACCCTAACCCTAAACCTAACCCTAACCCTAACTCTAACCCTAAACCTTACCCTAAACCTAACCCTAACCCTAACCCTAAACCTTACCCTAACCCTAACCCTATCCCTAACCCTTACACTAACCCTAACCCTAAACATTACCCTAACCCTAACCCTAACCCTTAGCCTTACCCTAAACCTAACCGTAACCCCAAGCCTAAACCTAACTCTAACCCTAACCCTAACCCTAACCCTTACCCTAAAATTAACCCTTACCCTAACCCTAAACATAACCCTAACCCTAACCCTAACACTTACCCTTTCCCAAACCCTAAACCTGATCCTTACCCTAACCCTAACAATAACCCTAATCCTTACCCTAAACCTAACACTAACCCTTAACCTTTCATTAACCCTAACCCTAATCCTAACCCTAACCCTTACCCTTACCCTAACCCTTACCCTAACCCTAACCCTAACACTCACCCTAACACTTACCCTTACCCTAACCCTAACCCTAAACCTAACCCTAAACCTAACCCTAACCCTAACCCTAACTCTAACCCCTAACCCTAACCCTAACCCTAAACCTTACCCTTACCCTAACCCTAACCATAACCTTAATGCTAAACCTAACCCTAACCCTAACACTACCCCTCACCCTAACACTAACCCTAACCCTAATCCTTACCCTAACCCTAACCCTAACCCTTACCCTAACGGTAACACTAACCCTAACTTTAACCCTAACCCTTACCCTTACCCTAACCCTAACCCTAACCCTAAACCTACCCTAACCCTAACTGTAACCCTAAACCTTACCCTAACACTAACCCTAACACTAAACCTAATCCTTACCCTAACCCTAACCCTATCCCTAACCCTAACACACTTACCCTAACCCTAACCCTAACCTTAACACCAAGCCTAACCCTAACCTTAACACTAACCCTAACTCTAACCCCTAACCCTAACCCTAACCCTAACCTTAATGCTCACCCTAACCCTAACTCCAACACTTAACCTAACACTAACCCTAACCCTAATCCTTACCCTAACCCTAACCCTAACCCTTCCCCTAACCCTAACACTAACCCTAACCCTAACCCTAACCCTAACCCAAACCCTTACCCTTACCCTAACACTAACGCTATACCTAACCCTAACCCTAACCCTAACTCTAAATCTAACCCTAACACTAAGCCTAACCCTAACCCTTACCCTTAGTCTTACCCTAAACCTAACCCTAACCCTAACACTTAACCTTACCCTAACCCTAACCCTAAACCTAACCCTAACCCTTATCCTTACCCTAACCCTAACCCTAACCCTAACACTTACCTTTATCCTAACCCTAACCCTAAACCTAACCCCTAACCCTAAACTCAACCCTATCCCTAACTCTAACCCTTACCCTTACCCTAACCCTAACCCTAACCCTAACCCTTACCCTAACCCTAACAGTAACCCTAACCCTTACCCTTACCCTAACCCTAACCATAACCTTAACCCCAACCCTAAACTTAACACTAACCATTGCCCTTACCCTAACCCTAAAGCTAACCCTAACCCTAACCATAACCCTTACCCTAACAGTAACCCTTACCCTAACCCTAATGCTAACCCTAACCCTAACCCTAACCCTTACCCTTACCCTTACCCTAACGCTAACCCTAACCCTAAACTTAACCCTCAACCTAACCCTAACCCTAAACCATACCCATACTCTAACCCTAACCCTAAAGCTAACCCTAACCCTAACCCTATCCCTAACCCTTACCCATACCCTAACCCTAACCCTAAATCTAATCCTAACCCTAACCCTAATCCTAACCCTAACACCTAACCCTAACCCTAATCCTTACCCTTACCATAAACCTAACCCTAAACCTAACGCTAAACCTAACCCTAACCCTTACCCCTACACCTAAACCTAACCCTAAGCCTTACACTTATCCTAACCCTAACTCTAACACTAACCCTAACACAAACCCTAACACTTACCCTTACCCTAACGCTAACCCTAACCCTAAACCTAAATCCAACCCTACCCTAACCCTTACCCTCAAGCTTACCCTAACCCTAACACTAACCCTAACACTTACCCTCAATCTAACCCTAACCCAAACCATAACCCTAACCCCTGACACTAACCCTAACCCTAACCCTAACACTAACCCTTACCCTTACCCTAATCCTAACCCTAACCCTAACCCTCACACTAACCCTAACCTTTACCCTAACCCTAACCCTAACACTAACCCCTAACCCTAACCCTAATCCTAACGATCACCCTAACTGTTACCCTAACCCTAACCCTTAACCTAACCCTAACCCTAATCTTAACCCCAAGCCTAACCCTAACCCTAACCCTAACACGAACCTTAACTCTAACCCCTAACCCTAACCCTAACCCTAAACTTAATGATCATGCTAACCCTAACCCTAACACTTACCTAACACTAACCCTAAACCTAATCCTTACCCTAATCCTAACCCTAACCCTAAGCCTAACCCTTAACGAAACCCTAAACTAACCACAACCCTTACCCTTACCCTAACCCTAACCCTTACCCTAACCCTAACCCTAACTCTAACCCCTAACCCTAACCGTAACCCTAACCCTAACCCTAACCCTTACCCTTACCCTAACACTAACCCTAAACCTAACCCTAACCTTAAACCTTACCCTTACCCTAAACCTAACCCTAACCCTTACCCTAACCTTAACTCTAACACTAACCCTAAAACTTACACTTACCTTAACCCTAACCCTAACCCTAACTCTAAACCTAAACCTTACCCTTACCATAACCCTAACCCTAACCCTAACCCTAACCCTTACCCTAACCCTAACCCTAACCCTAATCCTTACCCTAACCATAACCCTAACCCTAACCTTAACCCTAACCCTTACCCTTTCCCTAACCCTAAACCTAAACCTAACCCTAACCCTAACTCTAACCCTAAACCTTACCCTAACCCTAACCCTAACCCTAACCCTAACCCTAAACCTTATCCTAACCCTAACCCTATCCCTAACCCTTACACTAACCCTAACCCTAAACATTACCCTAACCCTAACCCTAACCCTTAGCCTTACGCTAACCCTAACCGTAACCCCAAGCCTAAACCTAACTCTAACCCTAACCCTAACCCTAACCCTTACCCTAAAACTAACCCTTACCCTAACCCTAAACATAACCCTAACCCTAACCCTAACACTTACCCTTTCCCAAACCCTAACCCTGATCCTTACCCTAACCCTAACAATAACCCTAATCCTTACCCTAAACCTAACACTAACCCTTAACCTTTCATTAACCCTAACCCTAATCCTAACCCTAACCCTTACCCTTACCCTAACCCTTACCCTAACCCTAACCCTAACACTCACCCTAACACTTACCCTTACCCTAACCCTAACCCTAAACCTAACCCTAAACCTAACCCTAACCCTAACCCTAACTCTAACCCCTAACCCTAACCCTAACCCTAAACCTTACCCTTACCCTAACCCTAACCATAACCTTAATGCTAACCCTAACCCTAACACTACCCCTCACCCTAACACTAACCCTAACCCTAATCCTTACCCTAACCCTAACCCTAACCCTTACCCTAACGGTAACACTAACCCTAACTTTAACCCTAACCCTTACCCTTACCTTAACCCTAACCCTAACCCTAAACCTACCCTAACCCTAACTGTAACCCTAAACCTTACCCTAACACTAACCCTAACACTAAACCTAATCCTTACCCTAACCCTAACCCTATCCCTAACCCTAACACACTTACCCTAACCCTAACCCTAACTTTAACACCAAGCCTAACCCTAACCTTAACACTAACCCTAACTCTAACCCCTAACCCTAACCCTAACCCTAACCTTAATGCTCACCCTAACCC